>NW_021025891.1:742025-806880 GCF_004153795.1 Camellia sinensis
AACAATTTTTAATAATATTATAAATATATTTCAATTAATAATTTAGATAATTTTATTATTATATAGGAAAATAATTATGAATTTTCATTTTTTGATTAATTTTGTTAGATAAAAATACAAACAATGAAATATTTACAAAGTGGTGTAATATATCCTAAAAATTAAAAAGAGGGGAATCGAGAAATAAATAGGAAGCTACGAAGAGAAGCCTAACAGTGACTTAGCCATTCGAAGTCAGCGACTCAACCCTTTTTTTTTTTTTTTTTTTGTTGACAAATATCATTGGTGAAATTTTAGTACCTCTATTACATCAATTATTACCACCTCTGATTGTTACAAAAAATCTTTGGTTGTGAGAGACAATTTTCTGGTGATCCCCACCAATCCCCAATGGTTTTTCCATCAACTCTTTTCGCAAGATTTCCCGACAACTTACTAACAACTTTTTTCTAATGAAGTCAAACTTTCAATTTTTAAAGTTTATTAGTAGAAATATGTAGCCATTAGAAGTAGGTATATGATATTTGCATTTGATTTTCATTTTTTGCAAAAACTTTAACCTTCAAATGGAAATTTCCATGTCCTCGCATAATAGATTTTACTGTGTCAACACAATGAATAGTCATAGTGTAAAGGTAGTGAAATTTCACTATATGTGGGTTGTGAAATTTCAATGTGAGACATTGTGAAATTTATGATACGAGGACAACGGGATTTTATTGTTACATACAAAAATTCATCATGATGCAACTGTAAACATATGTTGGTAAAAATGGGTTTCTGGGGTATAAATAATAGGAATATAGAAGGGTTGGGATTAGTTTCAAAACTTAAAGATAGCCCCTTCGTTGAGACCTCGAACTATGCACAACACCACTTTCATCATTGAGTGTACCGGGCAAAGCGCTCGAGCCTTGCAAGCCGTCAAAAATGGGGTGTCTACATAGGGCAAAGTACAAACCCAGTTGTCCTTGGGTTTGCTATGATTCTTTTGTGAAGGGTGAATGAGCGTTTAGGTGTCATGACCCGAACCCGCCCCTATGGATTAAGGTCATAACCGGCCAGTAATCACGAGATCACCTACGGCCTCAAACCAAATAAACTTATATCATCAGAGTTAAGGGGCCAAAACGAAAGCAAATTTAAAACTTTGTCCGTAGAGCTGTGCTTACATGCACATCATAACATTTCACATATGTGTTCGTTAATAACCCACACCAAAAGGAAAGTTAACATATGAACTTTACACAACAGGATCATTCAAGTCATAATCAGCCAAACCAAAAAGCTTATGTACAAAGATGATCCAAGGTTTTCGCCAACATTAGCAAAAGTACAACAATGAACAAAAGGGGCGAAAACAAGTCTCGTACATGAGACGTTTGGGCTGACTCCACAAAAATTGACTCTTCTCACATAACTTCACCGAGGCTGGGTTTGTACATCTCTTGGCTCACCTATAGACACATGAATGAGAGTGAGCAAAAGCCTAGTGAATAATACCAAGTAAAGAAGATACATGAACAAACTTTGAAACAGTTACATCAGACAGCCTTGGCCCGAATTCATGTTTCTATCTAATGTATCAAACGACTAAAGTTCTAGACGTATCAAACAGCCTCGGGCCCAATTCACTCATACCCGGCGGCTTTTGGCCCATTAATTCATATCTAACGGCCTTTGGCCTAATCGTTTATGTCAAACGGCCTTTGGCCCAATCATTCATATCAAACGGCCTTTGGCCCAACATTCACATCAAACGGCCTTTGGCCTAGTTATTCATGTTATGTGCATTTCATACTTGAGATCACAAGCACGTCGTAATCATAATCATATTCCAATGGCTTAAATTTAATCATTGGCATGACAAATATCCAATTTAATTTAACAACTCCGTAGAACTCACACAAAAGCGAGCATTTGGAAAGTAGTATACTTCAATACATTTTTATCAAGATATTACTCACATTATTCTACTGATGGATTCGCCCTTGCACTTGGCCCTGCACAATTTGCAAGATATCGGGTCATAAGCGATTCAATATGTTCTCAAATTATTTATTTCTCTTTGGCCTCTTTCTTCTCCCTTTAACTCATTTACAATGTTCAATGCATGCCTGAGAGTGCGTAGAAATGGGAGAGAACAGAAAAAGAGCATACAACAACTTTTCAAAATTTCTAAAACAGGGCTCTCCACTCGAGCGTAGGATTGGTCGCTCGAGCGGACCCCTTTGGTTTGCAAAAGTTTTGGTTGCTTGCAATTTATGCTCCAGCGAGACTTTTGATGCTCGAGCGAGGAGTCATGCAGAGTGAGGGTATGCTCGAGCGTAGATTTGGCCGCTTGAGCCACCGTGTAATCTCTTCAAAACTTCTGGGGGATACATTTTCACACTCGAGCGACGCTTTTCTCGCTCGATCGAACAAGTCGAATTCTGGGTTTTTCCAGCACTCTGTTTGAGCTTCAAATTTGCATTCCAATTGACGTAACTTGCTTGTTATGACTCATAATTCACTTGTACATATTCTAACATGATACAAATACTAAATTTAAAACATTATGAAGCTCAATTCCCATGAATTAATTACATGCATACCCAATTTATACCAAATTTATTTTCAATACTTCAAATTCATGCAACCAAAACTTATACCTCCATGAATTGTGCTTGCATATGGAATATAACTTCTATTCTCAACTCAAGTGATGCAAAAGATGATCAAAAGCATGAATCTTAATCAAAATTCAACATGGATCATATGTTTCATGCTCAAATACACAATTCATGGCAATCTTTTACATGCATGTTTATAATGACTTCAAATTCATCAAATTCAACTTAATTCTTGTTCTTGATTACCATTTAACTTTGAATTCACAAAATTACAAACTCAAACTCACAAATTTATGCTCAATTACTTACCTAGGAGCTTCAACCTTCACAACTTTAGCTAGTTCTAGAGCCTAGCCTTCCAAAACTTGAGTTCTCTTGCAAAATCTTCAAGAATGGCTCCTTTCTCTCTCTAGAGTGTAGAATCTGATTTGAGCTCAAAAGTATGAGCTTAAGCATACTTAGCTCATTTATATAGGCTTTCCCTAATCACACTTAATTAGAACTAATCAATGGTGCTTAATTAATTCAATTGAAACTAATTAATTTGCTCCGAATCAGTTTTCAATTAAATTTCACCATAGGTTCTAAAAATCAAGCTAATTGTAAAAACACAATCAATTCTGCTTTCTGATGCCTCTACGGCCTTCAATTAAATTTTTATAGCAAAGAATCAAACAAATTTTCCTACGGTGAACAGGTAGAAATTCAAAAACACATATAGTCATATAAATGGCACTCAAAATCATATTAAGGACATAATTACAATCATAATTAAGATTAATTAACATAACATAGGACGAGTTATCAAATCTTCCTCCCTTTAGGAAGTTTGGTCCTCCAAACTTATTTTACCTCCACCTGGAAACAAATGTGGGTAGTGATGTCGCATTTCATCCTCTTTTTCCCACGTGGCGTCCTTCCCATAGTGTTCCTTCCATTCTACTTTCACCATCAGGATGGACTTGCTCCTCAACTATTTCACTTGCCGGTCATTGATCCATTATGGCCATTCTTCGTATTCCATATTCTCATCTAGAGCTATCCGGTGGTAATCAATCATATGAAACGGATCTCGAAGATAACCCCTCAACATTGATACATGGAACACATTATGTATTTGTTCAAATCCAGGTAGCAAAACAACTCTGTAAGAAACTGGACCAAGTCTTTCTAGAATTTGAAACGGTCCAATGTAACGGGGTGACAATTTACCTTTCTTGCCAAATCTCATCTGACCTTTCATCGAAACCACATGAAAAAACACATGGTCGCCATCCTCATACTCAAAAGGTCTTCTTCAAACATCCGCATAATTCTTCTGCCGGCTTTGTGCTATTTTGAGTCTTTGTTGGATGATTTTAATCTTCTCGGAAGTGTCTTGCACAATTTCAGGCCCAAGTAAGGCCCTATCTCCGACTTCAGTCCAACAAATTGGCGATCTACACTTCCTGCCATACAAGGCTTCCTATGGTGCCATGCCAATGCTGGAGTGGAAGCTGTTGTTGTATGCAAATTCTGCTAGTGACAAATAATCCTCCCAACTCCCTTGGAAATGCAAGGCACACATTCTGAGCATGTCTTCTAAAGTCTGTATGGTCCATTCTGATTGATCGTCTGTCTGTGGGTGGAATGTGGTACTAAACCTCAATTCTGTTCCCATAGCTCTTTGCAAAATTTTCCACAGTCTGGATACAAATTTCGGATCTCTATCCGAGACAATGGATACCAGAATCCCATGTAAACAAACAATTTCATCAACCTATATAGTGGCCAATCTATAAGCATCAAAAGTAGTCTTCACAGGAAGAAAATGTGCAGAATTAGTCAGTCTGTCAACTCTGACCTAGATAGAATCCATACCTTTAGAAGTTCGAGGTAGGCTAACAACAAAATCCATGGTCACATGTTCCCACTTCCATTCTGGGATAGGGAGAGGTTGAAGTAGACTACCTGGTTTCTGATGTTCAGCTTTAACTTGCTGACATTGAAGGCACTTAGACACATACTCTATGATTTCCTTCTTCATTTTGGGCCACCAATAGCTTTGCTTCAAGTCCTGATACATTTTGTTGTTACCCGGATACATAGCAAACATTAACTTGCGAGCTTCATCTAGGATTATCTTTTTTAATTCAGAACTGTTTGGGACACACATTCAATTTCGAAATCTTAACACTTCACCATCAATGCTGAATTCTGATTTCGGTTTCATTTCAAACTCATCACTTATTGTTTTAAGGGTCTCATCTTCTTGTTGCCTTTGTTTGGTTTTGGCAATTATTGCTGGCTCGACGGAAATGGCTGCCATTAATCCAGCTTGTTCTTGTAATACAACTTCGATTTCAACTTTCTCAAAATCACGTAAGATTTTTTTTTCCTGTTCCGTGAGTAGGCAAGCTAGGTTCCCCATTGATTTTCTGCTCAGTGCATCGGCAACTCTATTAGCTTTTCCTGGGTGGTACTGAATCTGAAGGTCATGATCTTTTATCAGTTCAAGCTATCTTCTTTTCCGCATATTCAATTCTTTCTGAGTAAAGAAGTACTTCAAACTTTTGTGATCTGTGTAGACTTCGCATTTTGCCCCATACAAGTAATGCTGCCAGATTTTCAAAGCAAACACAACTGCGGCCAATTCCAGATCATGTGTTGGGTAGTTCTTCTCATGTGGTTTTAATTGTCAGGAGGCATAAGCAATTACTCTTCCATTCTGCATTAATACACAACCTAAACCTTTATAATCACTAAATATCTCAAAGTTTTCCATACCTGAGGGCAGTGTTAACACCGGTGTAGAAGTCAATCTTGTTTTAAGTTCTTAGAAGGCAGATTCTTTTTCATTGTTCCACTCAAACGGTTGTCCTTTATGTGTCAATTGGGTGAGTGGTACGGCTATTTTTGAAAAATCTTTCACAAACCTTCTGTAGTACCCAACTAAGCCCATGAAACTGCGAACTTCTGTTACATTTGTCAGCGTATGCCAACTTACAATTGCTTCTATCTTTTGTAGGCCTACTGAAATCCCTTCCCTGTTGACAACATGCCCTAAGAAAATAACTTCATCCAGCCAAAATTCACATTTCTTTTGTATAGCAAATAATTTCTTGTTTTGGAGTGTTTGCAAGACAGTTCTTAGATGATGTTCATGTTCAAGCCTATTCTTTGAATATAACAAGATATCATCAATAAAAACTACAGCAAATTCATCGAGGTAAGTCTTAAAAATTTGATTCATTAGGTCCATAAATGTTGCAGGAGCATTAGTCACCCCAAATGGCATAACAAGAAATTCGTAATGGCCATAGTTTGTCCGAAATGCAGTTTTCTCAACATCCTCTACTTTTACCGTCAACTGGTGGTACCTGGACCCCAAATCAATTTTGGAAAACACTTGTGATCCCTACAACTGGTCAAACGAGTCATCAGTACAAGGTAAGGGATATTTATTCTTTATTTTCACCTTGTTTAGTTCTCGATAGTCAATACACAGGCGTAAGGTTCCATCCTTCTTCTTCACAAATAACATCGGTGCACCCCATGACAAAGTGCTCGGTCGAATAAACCCTTCGTCCAGTAGGTCTTGCAATTGTTCTTTCAATTCTTTCATCTCAACAGTGGCCATTCTATAAAGGGTTTTTGAGATAGGCTATGTGCCTGACACAATATCAATAGTAAACTCTATCTCTCTGTTAACCAATTCTCCTGGCAATTCATCTGGGAATACATTTGGAAATTCACTTACAATAGGGATATTGTCCAATTCAACATTCACAGATTGTTCCTACAATACACAACATAAATAACCTTGACACCCTTTCCTTATTAATTTACATGCTTTCATTGCGGATATCAAATAAGGTGGAGGCACTACCCCATTACCCACAAAACAATTTCTTCCTATCCTAGTGGTCTAAATACAACTTGTTTCGTTACACAATCGATGGTGGTATAGTATTTAGATATCCAGTCCATGCCCAGAATTATATCAAAATGTCTAAAGTCCAGGGGTAATAGATCCATATACAAGGTAGCATTCCCGACATACATATCACAAAATTGACATACAGATGTACACAACACAAATTCCTTGGATGGAGCAGATACACATAACAAATATGGCAATGACTGTAGAGGTCTACTCAATCTAGATGCAAATGCATATGTTACAAAGGAGTGCATTGATCCAGAGTCAATTAACACAAATGTATCCTGATTACATATAGAGATAGTACCTGAAATGACTTGCGTTTCATGTATCGCCCGGAACAAGTGTAAAGACTCTTCCCTATCTCATGGTGTCTCTCGTCGTAGCAGGCTTCGTGGCATTTCCTGGTTTTGGGACCGATTCAGTTGAACTAACAGCCACTTTTCCACTGACTTGGTTACAATCCCTTGCCATATGCCCCACTTTTCCATACTTAGAATAGGCCCCCAAAAGACGGTTACAAACCCCACAGTGTCTTTTATCACATTGGCTACATATTGGGGATGTATCTCGGGAAGAATTTGAAGTACTTGAGGAACCCGTATTCTGCCTCTTTGAAAGTCTTTTCTTTGAAAAGAAGCCCTACCTCTTACTTTTCTAATCAGTTAGTGATTTGTTCTGTCTGGCTATATTAGCTTATGATATTATGGCCCGGTCTAACACATCAATATAGGTTTCCAATTTTAGCGCATCCACCTTGTCTAGAATATCATTTCGAAGGCCTCCTTGAAAGTGCCTTGCTTTCTTATAGTCGGTGTCGACCATGTGTGGTGCAAATCTGGCCAATTCAGTGAACTTGGCCTCATACTCAGCTACTATCATGCTATTTTTCTTAAGTTCCATGAACTCCAACACTTTCCTATCGCGAACACATTGTGGAAAGTACTTGTCGTAGAAAATTTCTAAGAATCGTGCCCAGCCAATATCTTTATTGTTTTCACGTATCAACATCCACCACCTTCTTGCTTCATTTTCTAATGTAAAGGTGACTGGCAATACTTTCTGTGTTTCTTGACAAGGAAACACCTCAAACAATTTTTCTATCCCGAGGACCCATGCCTCTGCCTTCAACGGATCCAATCCTTCATGAAATTGTGGCGGTTTCATTTTCTTGAACTCTTTGGTGAGAGCTATCGTCTGGTCATCATTCTGTAGGTCTTGCATAGGCGGTTCCGGAGGTAGAGGTGGAGGGTGTGGCTATTGCCATTGTTGTTGCCACTGTTGTTGTCTCAATGTGTTTGTTATTTCCTGAATCAATCTTTCCATCCTGTCCATTCTGGCAGTAGAGGACTCCTCTAATTCATCACCTCTTGCTCTCACCATTATCTGATTAAACTTGTATCATTCTTTATACAAAAATATTCATAAGTACGCACATACAAAATAGCATACATATTCAAATAATTCACAATGCAAGTGTCACAAAACATTTAGCACATAGTCACTCGTTTCCAAACATTTAAGCATACTTTCGATGTCTTCAAGTTCATACTTATCACATGAATGCATCCTAGATCTTTTCTAGATGCTTATTGCTCATTAGGACAAGTGTGTGAGTTATTAACTCATGCTCTGATATCACTCTGTCATGACCCGATCCTGCCCCTAAGGATTGGGGTTATAACTGGCCAATAAGCATGAGATTATCTATAGCCTCAAACAATTTCAAAAATATTTAAGGGGCCAAAACGGAAACAGATTTAAAAACTCTGTCCAATGAGCCGTGCTTACATGGTATAGTAAAATCATTCCAAAGGTATTTCATAATAACTCACACATATAAATAGAGTTCACATCTTATATATATACCTTTAGATGCAACCAGCCAAACAAAAACTCATATACATAGGTGACCCAACATTTTCACCAAAGTAGCAAAAGAGTAACAAAAGAACAAAAGGGACAAAAACAAAGTCTCATGTGTGAGACATTCGGGCTGACTCCTCAAAAACTTTACTTCCTCTCATAGTCTTCACCGAGGCTGGGTTTGGACGTTTCTTTGTTCACCTACATACACATGAATGAGAATGAGCGACAGCCCAATGAATGATATCTATTAAGGAAGTTACATGAATGAAAATTTGTTAACAAGCATATCAAACAACCTTAGGCCCATTCATATTTCTATCTAATACATCAAACGGCCTCACGCTCAATTCTTTCTTATCAAATGGCCTCGGGCCCAATTTATCCATGTCAAACGGCCTTCGGCCTATTCATTTTTTTGCAACGGCCTTTGGCCCAATCATTCATGTCAAATGGCCTTTGGCCCAATCATTTATGTCCAATGGCCTTTGCCCAATTATTCATGTCAAACGGCCTTTGGCCCAATTATTTATATCCAACGGCCTTTGGCCCAATTATTCATTTCTCATTTATGTCCAATTGCCTTTGGCCCAATTATTCATGTCTCATTTATGTCCTACGGCCTTCGGCCTAATCATTCATGTCAAACGGCCTTTGACCTAATCATTCACATCAAACGGCCTTTGGCCCAATCATTCATATGAAACAAGCTTTGGCCCAACGTCAAACGGCCTTTGGCCCAATCATTCATATCAAACGGCCTTCGACCCAACATTCTCATCCAATGGCCTTTGGCCCAGTTATTCATGTTATGTGCATTTCATACTTGAGATCGCAAGCACATCATAATCACAATCTTATTCCAACAGCTTAATTCAATCATTTGCATTACAAATATCTAATTTAATTTAACAACTCCGTAGAACTCACACATAAGTGGGCATTTGGAAAGTAGTATACTTCAATACATTCTTATCAAGATATTACTAACAGTGTTCTGCTGATGGATTCGCTCTTGCACTTGGCCCTACATAATTTGCAACATATCGGGTAATAAGCAATTCAATCCGTTCTCAAATTATTTATTTCTCTTAGGCCTCTTTCTTATCCCTTTAACTCATTTACAATGTTCAATGCATGCCTAAGAATGCGTAGAAATGGGAGAGAGCGGAAAAAGAGCATACAACAACTTTTCAAAATTTCTGAAACAGGGCTCTTCGCTCGAGCGCAGGATTGGTCGCTCGAGCGGACCCCTTTGGTCTGCAAAAGTTCTGGTTGCTTAAGACTTACGCTCGAGCAATACTTTTGATGCTAGAGCGAGGAGTCATGCAGTGCGAGGGTACGCTCGAGAGTAGATTCGGCCGCTCGAGCCACCATATAATCTCTGCAAAACTTCTAGGAGCTACATTTTCACGCTCGAGCGACACTTTTCTTGTTCGAGCGGACAAGTCAAATTTCTGGGTTTTTCTAGTGCTCTGATTAAGCTTCAAAAAGCGTCGCTCGAGCGGACAAGTTGAATTCTGGATTTTTCCAGTACTCTGTTTGAGCTTCAAATTTGCATTCCAATTGACGTAACTTGCTTGTTATGACTCATAATTCACTTTTACATCTTCTAACATGATACAAATACTAAATTTAAAACATTATGAAGCTTAATTCCCATGAATTAATTACATGCATACCCAATTTGTACCAAACTTATTTCCAATACTTCAAATCCATGCAACCATAACTTATACCTCCATGAATTGTGCTTGCATGCGGAATATAACTTCCATTCTCAACTTAAGTGATACAAAAGATGATCAAAAGCATGAATCTTAATCAAAATTCAACATGGATTATATGTTTCATGCTCAAATACACAATTCATGGCAATCTTTTACATGCATGTTTATAATGACTTCAAATTCATCAAATTCAACTTAATTCTTGTTCTTGATTACCATTTAACTTTGATTTCACAAAATTACCAACTCAAACTCACGAATTTATGCCCAATTACTCACCTAGGAGCTTTAACCTTCATAGTTTTAGCTAGTTCTAGAGCCTAGCCTTCCAAAACTTGAGTTCTCTTGCAAAATCTTCAAGAATGGCTCCTTTCTCTCTCTAGAGTGTAGAATCTGATTTGAGCTAAAAAATATGAGCTTAAGCATACTTACCTCATTTATATAGGCTTTCCCTAATCACACTTAATTAGAATTAATCAATGGTGCTTAATTAATTCAATTCAAACTAATTAATTCGCTCCGAATCAGTTTTCAATTAAATTTCACCATAGGTTGTAAAAATCATGCTAATCGTAAAAACACAGTCAATTTTGCTTTCTAACGCCTCTACGACCTTCAATTAAATTTTTATAGCAAAGAATCAAATATATTTTCCTACAGTAAACAGATAGAAATTCAAAAACACATAGTCATATAAATGGCACTGAAAATCATATTAAGCACATAATTACAATCATAATTAAGATTAATTAACATAACACGGGACATGGTTATCACACCTGCTCTCGTACTATGTGAGCCCTGCTAGAACAATAATAGACCTACATTATGCCATGAACCTAAAAGTATGTCATGAAGTAGTGACTCGATGTCACTACTTTAACATGTCATCCAAGGGTCGTGATGAATCCAAAGGACTATGTATCGGAAAACGGTCAAGTTTGAGTGAATTGACATAAGTGGCCAGGGAAGATTGTTGGAAATTGTACCCTTGTATTGTAGCTCAATGTCCGGGGGATTATGTTAGACTTGAGATCACAATATAATCATGAGTACAGATATAGTGTTGATGTCAAGCATGTTTATAAGCTATGACTTGCGAGGGGTTTTAAAATGTTCAATTTGGTATGATCAAATGAATCTAGGATATAGATGAGACATTTCGAGTGATGTGCTATGTTAGTTTATGGTGGTTTAATATAGCACTCCTACCTTTATACCTTCTCGTTAGGTCGTACGCTCTATTTTTTTGTATGAGGAGTGAACTAAACAGAATGACAGATTGAGAAATGACGGTTGTGAATATAAAAAAATGATGTGGACGAGTAGGAGATGTTGGAAATTGGGTTGGATTTGACCCGACCCATTACTAATGCAGCATCCACGTGGGTCATACTTATTAAATAAATAAGATAATTAAAGGGATTATCTTTTGGGAGGTGTTTGAGTTTTGTGGGAGACTATAACTCTACCTCTATCAATAGAGATTCTCTATATATCTGATATAGAGAAAATAATAACACGTATTATTGTTGTTGGAGTTTTACTCGAAAAATCTCTGTAGAAAATATTTCTCTCTCTATTCTACCCTCCTAGCTCACCATTGTAGAACCTAGGGATTTCGAGCTTGGAAGCAACATTGAGAAACTTTGGTAGCTTCTCAATTAACGGAGGGCTTTCCAGATGAGACTCGTAATTCAAGCATCCGATACAAACCGTTTATGCTTCAGGTAATATGATTACCTACATCTTTTCCTTTAAGAATAAAATAAATCAACAAAGACAAAGTAGATCATATCAAGCAAAACCTTACCTTGTACCATAGTCACTATATGGTTGAAAGGAGATGTGGTTGTGAGCTTAAAATCCCTCACACAGAAATAGAAACAGACAAGCAATAAACCTCTAGAGATTAAAATAAATAAACAAAACATCGATCGTCAATTTATGTAACCAATTGTCAATTTGCACAATCTTGCAAAGAAAGAATCCCAAAAAGTAAATCTCCTACAATTAAAATAAACTGAAAAAACTGCTAACAATTTTTTGGATAAAAACTTATTAGGATTGAAAAAAATTACACATGCATAGTCATAACGCTGCATATTTTTTTTTTTTTTTACATTCTGTTTGCACCAATTCGCAGCTTGGATATGTGTCCATCGCAGTTTTGATTTGTTGTATGAAAAGGGATGAGATAGATTTAGCTTCTAATCTTGAGCCGAAGGTTGACAAGATGGTTGTTTGTTCAAGAAAGATCGATTATGCTTGAGAAATGAGAGAGTGAAGAGAGAACTTTCAGATGAAAATGAAGCTTCCAGGAAGTAGCCCACAGAGGTTACATCAGAGCTGGCCTATGAATGTACAAAATAGTCCATTTATGTACAACATAAACAACACACAAAATGGGGACAAAAGTCGAAAGAAAAGAATGAGCCGTGTTACTGCAGCAACTATTAACTCCTTGCTATTATATAAGTGTATAGATATATTTCATTTCCTAAATCCCAATAAAGTTATATGTTTATCTATGTAAGAATCGTGTATTTGTATCTCCATTTTGTAGTAATGGTGAAGTGCAGGAGGTGTAGTTATTATGGATGGAAAGAAGATGGGAGGTGAGCGCGGTAGATATCGTCATGGTTGTCTTCCCTTGAAAAAATAAAAAATATCGAGACTAAGGTGGTGTTTGATAAAGTTGAAAACTAAAAATTGAAGACTGAAAATTAAGTATTAAAAACTGAATGCTGAATTTTTTAAACCAAAACGTTGTTTGATAAGATGTAAGTGTTGAACTAAAAATAAGTTACTTGATACGCATAAGATCAAATTTAAAATTTATTATTTTCAATTGTATATTTCAATTTTATATTGTGATGGTGGTGGTGGTGATGATATGGTCATGGTGGTGGTGGTGGTGGTGGTGGTGATAATAGTAATGGTAGTGGTGGCATGGTGATGGTGGTGGTAGTGGTAACATTGATGGTGGTAGTAGTAGCGATGATAGTGGTAGTAAAATGATGGTAGTGTTTATGGTAATGTAGACACCACATTTTTGACCGCCCTTAAGACTTAGGCACTATTGATGATTTACTTGATGGAGAAAGGTGTGCAGGGCAAAGGTTCAGTTTCTTCAACTTCATACCCCCTTTTTTTTGGGCCAAAACAATCTTGATCAAAAGATTTTAGACTTGAAACCCTCTCTTTCAAAACGTTTTGAAAATAAAGTTCTACGATGTTCCGACGCTCGCATTTTATTAAATGTCGCGCTTTTCGGTAAACTGAGCAAGGGCAAAGTGGAAATGAATGAAAGAGTGATGAGATCCTTGAAAAATCTTTCAAAACACTTTGTTCGGGGGTTTGGAGTTGAAGAAAAGATGAGTGGAGAGAAGAAACCTAGTTGAGGAAGAGGATGGACATGAATCGCTAAGAGAGAGTCGAACGGTCCTTGCTAAATCAGGCTTATCTGTCTATACACTTAGATTTAAGCTATGAGGCCAACACCATTGGAAAGGAGACTTCTGGGGCTTCATTTTTTACTCAAGAATCTCCTAAAGCCAAGTCCGGACAGGGGAGATATGGTTGGTTGAAGTAGGGCATCAATCCGGTTGGACCGAATCTGCGCGGTTTCACCAAAACAGACATAACTTTTTACACAGATGGAATTTTAATACAAGGTTTACGCCATTGGAAAGCTAACTTCTGGGGCTTCATCTTAAGGGGCAGCTGACCACCTTGACCCTTTTGACCTGGTCGGTCGACCAGGTCAAGTGGTCGGCCGACCACTTGAACTGGTCAGCCAGCTCCCATCCTGTTTGTCTCAGTGAGTGTGTTCCAGCTGTGCCAGCTGGGAGGCATTTGCTGCATCATCTTGGCCCTTGGTTTGAAGCTTCTTTAAGAAGCTTTAGACCTTTTGTTCTATAAGAGAAACCATATCCCTCACTTGAAAGGGTTCAGAAAATTGCTAGGGCTAAACAATATATCTCTCTCTTTTGAGCTCTAAATTGCTTGGTTCTTGGCCCCTTTGCACCACCTCTCATAGCCTAACACTTCCATGATCAACCTAAGGTCCTTGGATGGTGTTTTCAGAGGTTCAAGGTTGGGTTTTTGGGTCCAGAGGCTGCTGGTTTCTGCTAGTCTTCAAGGGTTACCATTTTTCCCCTTTTTAAGCATTATTTTGATCCCTCTTTTAGCTATACTTACAAGCATTTTAGAGTCTTGACATAAACTGAAAAGAGTCTTATTTTGAGTCCCTCTTGAAGTTTGTTTAAGGACATTTTTCTGTTGGAGGTCATCTACCCCCTTGTATGAGCCATCCCTCTTTTAAGGCTTATTTTACTTCATATCTTAGCCTTACTTGCAAGCATTTTTGAGCCTTGACATAAACTTAAAAAAGTCTTATTTTGAGCTCCCCTTGAATATTGTTTAAGGTCATTTTTCTTTTGGGGGTCATCTACCCCCTTGCATGCTTGTTTGTATCTTATTTTGAGCCTCGCATCTAGGCCTTGGTTTTGTGCTTTGTTTGGCCTTCTAGCCACTGAAATCTAGTGGATTTTTAGTGGCTAGCATACTATTTTGAGAGCCAAAATCGGAGGGGGGTGACCCCCTCTCTCCTTGCCTTGTTTGTTGGCCCTTTTGGCCTTACAAAGGAGCTACACTTTACATGTTTTGAAGCCATGTTTCAGGCCCTATTTGGTGAGTTTTAAGGTATACATGAACTCCATCCAGAGCCCATTTTTCCATATAAAGTGTCTATTATGCATGTGTAGAGCAATCCTATTCAAGGCCTTTCAAAGGGGCTTTCACTTGCATGCTTCCTAGACTAATTTCAGGACCTTTTTGGTGAGTTTTATGGTCCTCATAACCTCTGTCTAGAGGTGGTTTTGCCATTTTGTATGTCTATCTTATATGTGTGGAACAACCCCTTGCATGGCCTTCTAAAGGAGCACATCATTCTTGCATGCATTGACTGAGTTTCAGTGGGTTTTTGGGCATTATTTGCCATGGAATACTTCTATTTTTGGTTGTTTTGGTGAGCTCTCATGTGCTTCATATAGCTGTAGTGCAAATCATGGTTCACTAGCTTACTTCGCATGCTTTGTTGACCCTTGATTTTAGCTCTTTTTGGCCTTGCCTTAAACTGATATTGTGCGTATTTTGGACTACCCTAGCTCTGTTTTTGGGTCTCATGATTGAATGATGTTTGTTTTGCATGCTTATAGTTCAATACCCATGCTTAACTTTGAGTTTTGAGGTCCGTTCCATGCATATACTGAGGTGCGTTCATGTTTTGGGCCCATTATACATCATATTTCAGAGCTTGTTTGAATGCCATATTTCCATGTTTTGTACTCTTTAAATGTGTTCGAGAATCCGGCTTATATGTCTCATTTGCCGACCATTGAATGAGCTCCATTTCTTTGTGTTCCGAACAATCATTTTAGGCCATTTCCCCACTGTTTCAGACCTGCCTAGGGTCTGTTTGGGGTTGGTTTTTCCATTTGTGCATTGCTTTGGGTACCTCTAGTGTAATGCACTTCACTAGTTTCGGTACCCGGGTCATCTAGCATGCATTGGGTGACATATTTGCATGTTTCGGGACCATCTTTTATGTCATTTCAGAGCTGTATCATGTGCCATTATATGCCATATTTCATCCTTTGCCATGCTTAGTTAGAGTTGCATGTTGTGCCTTAGGATCGGTCCTTTGCATTCGTGCATATTTGCAAGTATCTCGGTTGTCTCATTTTCATCACTTGGCCACTGATTTGAGTGTGGCTGAGGTCCACTCATATTGGTTTAAGTCCACCTTGCATTCTGTATGCCATTTGGTTCATATTGTTGCATGTTTGACCATCGCATTGTGTATGTTTTGATTATGCCTTTGTGTATGTCCATCTTCGTGTGTGCATTGCATATGCTAGGTTGTTAGTCGCATTGTGTATGCCATATAGTTTATAGCATTGTGTATGCTAGTAGCATATTTGCATCTCATCCTTGCATGTTTGCATGGTTAGGTCACATTGCATTAGGATTGCATGCTAGTTGCATTTGTGCATGTCATGCATATTGCATTGTGTTTGGAGTAGGAGTTAGTCCAAACACGGGAAACGAGGGACGTTTCGTACTCAAAGTGACGAAACGTGTCTCAATTTCCGGTCGTCGACACTCTTGACTATCCATGATAGAGTTGTTGGCTTTACTTGCTTATATGTGCATTCACGTCCCATTGAGTCGTGCAATTCGACTTCTCGGCCATCATGCATCGAGATGCGTGATTAGTGGCATGAGGATCGAGGTCTACACTCCCTTGAGCTTGTGCAAGGACGGGGAGAGTGGTCTTGCACACATATGTTGAAAATACCTTGCTTTCTCTCACTCTTGCCTTTGTTGTAGAAAAAAACCAGAATCCAGGGGCAAAAAGTGGTCGACCGACCAAGTTTCCTGGCAGGCCGACCACCTTTTTTGGTTTCCACCACAAAGGGTGGTCGGTAGGTGTTTCCCAAGCCAATATCTGGTCGACAGCCTTCCCAGGGTGGAGTTTCAGCCTCTTAGAGCCTTGTGCAAATTTCTAAAATCAGTTGCAAACAAATGCGAGACGAGGCATCGCGATGGAATTTCCCGACGAGACGACTTGAGCATGCATGCATCCATCATCACCCAAAACAGAGCCGAGGCAATCACATTCATGTAGTTTACATGCTTACTTAGCTAGTTTATTAATTAGTTAATGTTGCATAATAATTAGCTGTAGCTGTTATTTATTCGGACTGTACTATTTATTCAGGCCCTCCGAGCGAGGGTAATTGTGTAATAAGTGTGCGTGTGTGTGATGTATGTCTTCTAACCCCACATGTTTACCAGCTTATGATGGTTAGATTAGGGCATTTTCAATTAGCATCTATATGTTCACATGTTTGCATTCATTCATCTGTATTGCATGCACCGGGCTCGGCGTATCATGCTAACTGCATTATATTTCAATTTCAAGTTGAATACATGTATTGATTGTTGCATCTCATATGCCATCTTAGAATAGCCGAGCCTATTGTAGTTGCATTTTTGCATGTGTTGCATTAGGCATTCTTAACATAGTTAGGATTCATGCATGATTTCTAATTAGCTTCTTTCTTTGGCTCGGAGTACTCGGTAAGTGTTTATGCTTTAGCATCCTTGCATGTGTGTGAGTGACTGCTATGATAGCATGTTTACCATGAGGCTAACTGTTTATGTGATATACCTGCCTGAATGCCTTTGGGTGAAGGTTGGGTTATCTGAATTGGAATAATGCATTGACTGTGAGTTTTAAGCCCACTAGATAGTGGCAAAACCATGTTTTCTATGCCCACCCGAGGGTGGCAAAATCAGCATTTTAGTCTACTTGCGAGTAGCAAGCCGTTTTCAAAACAAACATGAGATGTTTTGTTCCAATTCAGGCGACCCAGTCTATACTTGTATACTGTGAGCATCACATAGTAATTCTAGGCTAATAACCAGAATAAGAACGCATAATGTCTTCAAAACTCGATATCATGGTTAGTAGAGGCCGATCTTTGATCGGGCGAGCGGGGGTGCTCACGAAGTGACCTTCCCCAATCGTACCCAAGTTCCCGAGCCGAGGCAACTTTGGTGATGACGGACACGTGGCCTTAGGCAAACGAGTCAGGGTTTCCTAAATTCCCCAAAATAAAATATTTAGGTGGCGACTCTGTATTTGGCAAAGCAGTCCATGTTTGGCACTTCTTTCAAAAAAATCTGTTTTAAAAAACGATTTGCCGAATTTGGACTCTTTGATGATTCTTCGGTCATGCATTGCACTCTGCGAGATTAGATACAGGACCGTGACATTTGAGTCCTAAACTGTAGTGAGCCCATATGAACAAAACGGGATTTCCCTCCCGGGACGTTCGGGGATGTCTACATGTAACAATGACAAATGGTGATGAAGGTGATGGTAGTAGTAGTGGTGGCTGTAATGGTAGTAGTGGCATGATGGTGATGGTGATTGTGATGGTGGTAGTGATGGTGATGGTGGTGGTGGTGGTAGTGGCGGCGATGACAAGAAGGTGTGGTTGTGGTGACGGTGGCAGTGATAGTGGTGGTGTTGATGGCATGATGGTGGTGGTGGTGGTGGTAGCGGTGGTGGTGGTAGCGATGGTGGTGGTAAGTTTATAATCGTATATATATTGATACTTATGTTTAATATTTATAAATTCAGTTAAAATTAAGTATATTTCATATAACTTCATTTTTTTTTTAAGTTTTAGCCTAAATTTTAAAAGGCTTTTAAATCTTTAAGTGATATCAATTATGATTATCAAACGGACTAAAAATTGAATGGTGATAGCGATAGTAATAGTGCCATCATGCCACTGCCACCACCATGCCACCGCCACCACTATCACTACCGTTACCGCTACTACCATTGGTATCGTTATCATCACTACCACCATGCCACTGCCATCACCACCACCACTACCACCACCATCAAGCCATCGCCGCTACTACTGCCACTACTACCACCACCACTAGTACTATCACTACCACTATCACTATTATCACTACCGTTACCGACACCATCATGCTACCACCACCACCACCTTCATCACCATATGCATTGTTTCCATATGCACCACTATCATTTTACTACTACTACTACTACCACTATCGTTACCGCTACCACCACCATGCCACAACCACTACCACCATCATATTATCACCACTACCACCACCATCACAATATAAAAATTGAAATGTACAATTTAAAAATAATAAATTGAAAATTTGATCTTATACATATCAAACAACTAATTTTTAATTAAGTACTTAAATTTTTATAAAACAACTTTTTAATGTAAAAAAAATTTAGCATTCAATTTTCAATATTTAATTTTCAGTCTTCAATTTTTAATTTTCAACTTTATCAAACCCCACCTAAGACAAAGGAAATAAAGTGAGGCTAAAATTGGTATTTTACAAAATCTAACAACTGACATCTATAACTTCTATTAGAACAACTAACGGTCAACTAGTGGAGGGTGTAATTTGTGATGTGATTTTAAATCTCATGGAGGGGAATATAATTTTGAAACATGAGCGAGGTATTTGTATTAAAGTTAAACCTCAAAGGGTGTAAGTGTAATTTTCCATTTATCCTTTTATTATGCCTGCAATTACTATTAATTGTGTATGCCTCAGTATGGGAGCCGAATAAATAGAAGAGTCGGAAGGAACGTACCCCATAAATCAGATATTATTCGGCTCCATATTGTGTGACTAGGATGCCGAATACGTTATGAAGGCCGAATATCCGGAGATCAGTAGCTTTGAATAAATAAAAGGGGAATGGGGTAAAAGTAGGCTCAGGTCCTGAGGCCCAAAAAGCAAGTATAAATACAAGAACCACAGATTTAGAAAGGTATATAAGAATCACTTCACTTAACTCAGTAAAGAAGCTATCCTGAGTGTCTGAACTGACTTGTCCGTCGGAGTGCTAATTCTGGCACCCCCGACCAGAGTGTTTGTATCTTTTCAGGTGACTAGCTGAGGATCACTAGCGTCTCCCAGGATCTGAAGAGTATTTCCAAACCACTTCTCCACAATTGGCACTGTCTGTGGGAATACTCAAATGCATCCATGGTAGGCGTGACTGAAGATCCTCTGATAGCCACTGACGAGACCACACAGAGAGATGACCTCACTCGAGCAAACTCGCTTGGACCAAAAACCATCGCAGCAAGACTTGCCTTAGACCTCTGCTCATTTTCAAACCCAACGCAAAAGACAATACAAGCGACCATGGCACAAGCTAGGTAAACCAAACAGAGGTTGGACAACATCATCGCTGAGAACGAACGCCTTCGTCGTGATCTGGCCTCGGAAATAGCAAAACCCAAACAAATAGTGTGCCAGGCTTCTGAGCGACCCCCAAGGGCAGATTGTCGACGATCTCGAGCCCGACAGTAAGAAACTGACGGCCGCTATGCCTCAACAGATCATCTTGAGGAGTTGGCAAAGGACGAACGTCTCCAACAATGCGTCTGGAGGAGTGCGATCAAAACACCTACCCTTCCGAAGGATGCATTTCCGCTTGACACCGTCCACATGATATACAGCCTACTAGCAGCCCCGGCCGTACATGCGATCTAATCACATCCAGGGCCCCAACAGCAACTCACGCCAGCAAAGCTGCCCCGAGAAACGCCAAGTATCACCTTTGAAGACTCTGATTTGATTGGCTTAACACTCCCTCACATCGATCCATTGGTTGTTGAGCTACGCGTAAACCGGTTCACCGTTGAACGCATTCTTATCGACCAGGGCAGTACTTCGGAGGTTATGTATTATAAAACCTTCATCAAACTCGGATTCAATGAGTCAGACCTGAGTCTGGCTCCTTATCTACTATTCGGCTTCAATGCCAATCCAGAGTACCCATTAGGAAAGATCAGCTTACCCGTCCGAGCAGGTTCCAGAACGGTGGATGTGGAATTCTTGGTTGTCAGGCTGCCATAGTCGTACAATCTCATCATGGGGCGATCGCGGTTGCATACCTTGCAGGCCGTCCCAAGCACCTATCATCAACTGCTACGTTTCCCAACAAAACACGACATTGAGCAAATCTGCGGCTCCCAGAAATCGACACAAGCATGTTATCTCCTTGCCGCCAAAACGCCAAAGGAACTGCAAGTAAACTCCATTGAGGTACCGAATTTGGAGATCCTAGATGACGTTGGGCGGCATCCAAATGAGAAGGCCACGGAAGGTTTAGACCGAGTTGACATCGATGGAAACCTAGAAAAGTTCTTCACGATCAGTGCTTCTCTTAATCAGGCCGACAGGCAGCAGCTGATCTCTTTCTTGCTCAACAACCTCGACGTCTTTGCGTGGACTCCGTACGAAATGTCGGGAATAGACTCGTCAGTTTCACAGCATCATCTGAACGTCGATCCCAAATATAAGCCGATCATTCAGAAAGACCGGCTGTCAGCCGCGGAGCACACTGCCGCCGTTGTTGAGGAGGTAGACAGACTGCTTGACGCCGGGGCAATTAGAGAAGTCACTTACCTTACGTGGCTCTACAATACAGTGGTGGTGAAGAAGAAAAATGGGACTTGGCGAGTGTGCGTCGATTTCATGGATCTGAACAAAGCTTGCTCCAAAGACTGTTTTCCTCTACCCAGAATCGAACAGCTTGTCGATGCGACGGCACGCCATCAATGCATGAGCTTCCTCGATGCTTATAGAGGCTACCATCAAATCACCATGCATCCAGATGACCAGGACAAAACTACATTCCTCGCTCTAAAAGGAACCTACTGCTACAAAGTTATGCCTTTTAGGCTGAAGAATGCAGGGGCAACCTACCAAAGGCTGGTCACCGCCATGTTCAAAGAGAAACTCGGCCACACTATGGAAGTATACATCGACGATATGGTGGTCAAGGCCAAAGAAGAACAGAATCATATAGCCGATCTAGAAAAGACATTCATCATCTTACGCAAACACAGAATGAAACTGAACGCTTCCAAGTGTGCGTTCGGAATCGGCTCTGGCAAATTCCTGGGTTACATCGTCAATCACCAAGGAATTGAAGCCAACCGGAGGCAAGTCACAGCAATCTTGGAACTCAGCTCCCCCCGTTCAGTAAAAGAAGTCCAAAAGTTGATGGGAATGGCCGCTGCACTCAACAGGTTCATCAGCTGGTCTACAGATCACTTCCGACAATTCTTTCAGACACTACGGCAGGGTAAGGCTTTTGAATGGTCCGCCGAATGTGAAACAGCTTTCAACGGACTCAAGACCTACCTCCGCTCAATACCTCTCTTGACAACACCCGCCGCTGGTGACCCGCTCATTCTGTATCTGGCAGTTTCCGATAGGGCCGTCAGCGCCGTACTGCTAAAAGATGAGGAGGGGGAGCAACGGCCAGTGTATTATGTGAGCAAGGCAATGGTTGATGCCGAAACACGCTACCTTCCGCTGGAAAAACTCATCTTAGCCCTAGTCACGGCGGCAAGAAAACTGATGCATTACTTCCAGGGACATAGCATTGGGGTGCTAACAGATTCGGCGTGCAGAAGCATCAGGACATGTTTCAAAATGGGCTCTTGAACTCGGCCAATACGACATTCAGTTTTTACCTAAAACTGCAATCAAGGGGCTAGTATTGGCCAACTTTGTTGCCGAATTCACCGGCGAGCTTGCCAACCTCAAACCTGATGAAGTTCAACCAAAGGCTGAAGTTCCACCAAAGCCGAACTGGAGAATTTATGTCGGGGATATTTGGCAATTATACTGTGATGGATCGTCTAACCAAAGGGGCAGTGGCGCCGGAGTTGTAATCTTGTCTCTAGACGGCGCAGTAATTGAGCAGGCCGTCAAGCTTGGCTTCGAAGCATCAAATAACGAAACCGAATACGAAGCCCTTCTAGCCGGTTTGCAGAATGCGCACCTTCTCGGCGCTCGGCGTCTGCTTGTGTTTTGTGATTCAAAATTGGTAATCAGTCAACTAAAGGGGGAGTACACGACAAGAAACGACAGTATGGCGGCCTACATGAAAACGGCCAATTCCTTGCTGGCAAAATTTGACCATCACGAACTGAACCAAATAACACGCGACCAGAATACACACGCGGATGCCTTGGCATGCCTACCCTCCGCCATCAATTCTGAGATCAAACGGTCTATCGAAGTAGGCTTCATCCCGGAACCAAGTATTGGCCCTTCGGAGGAAATCCATGTCAACGTTATAGAATCTGCACCAAGCTGGATGGACCCCATTGCTGCATTCCTCTCTTCTGAACAACTCCTAGAGGACAAAAAAGAAGCACACAAGTTGCGGAATAAAGCCCTGCGATACTATCTGGATCTGCAAGGAGGGCTTTATAAAGTCCCTCTCTGGTCCATATTTGGAATGCGTGCACCCTAACAAAGTGGAGGAGCTTCTGACAGAGATACATGAGGGCAGTTGCGGTGCCCATTCTGGCGAACGCTCCCTGGCCCATCGAGATATAACACAGAGGCATTATTAGCCGACAATGAGAGCTGACGTGGAGAGTTATGTAAAAAAATGCGAGCAGTGCCAAAAGTTCTCCCCATTAACCCATCTGCCTGCCGAAGGGTTGAACTCTATCACCAGTCCCTGGCCGTTTGCTCAGTGGGGACTTGATATCATAGGACCATTGCCGAGGGCCCCAGGGAACAAGCGATTCTTAATCGCCGCGACAGATTACTTCACAAAATGGGTCGAAGTGGAAGCTTTAATACATATACGAGATGTCGACATTAAACACTTTGTATGGAGAAACTTCATAACACGGTTCGACATTCCGAGAGCTCTCATCTCAGACAATGGCACCCAATTCGATTGTGGCGTATATCGAGAGTTATGCAGCAAATATGGCATTCAACCTTATTTCTCTACACCGGCCTACCCCCAAAGCAATGGTCAAGCCAAAGCCTCTAACAAATCCATCTTGGACGACATCAAAAAGAGGCTAAAAAAAGCTAAAGGCAAATAGGTTGAAGAATTGCCGAGTGTATTATGGGCTCGTCGTACTACGCCGAGGAGATCCACTGGAGAAACGCCGTTTGCTTTATGCTTTGGAACCCAGGCAATCTTACCCCTGGAAATCGGCCTCCCAACTCTAAAATCGCAAGTTTTTGATACGGGCCGAAACGACATGATGCTTGCCCCGGATCTGATTCTAATCGAAGAACGAAGAGACCGTGCCCAGGCATCCATGGCACGGTATCAGCAGCAGCTCACCAAGTCGTATAATCAGCGAGTTCAGTTGCGCCAATACACGCCAGAAAGTTGGTCCTAAAGAAGGTACTTCCAGCCGACCGGAGATCGGCCGATCGAAAATTATTTCCAAACTGGGACGGCCCCTATCAGATAGAATCCATCGCAGCAACAGGGGCATACCAGCTCTCAGACATGTCAGGAAGAAGCCTGCCACGGCCTTGGAATTCAACACATTTACATAAATTCTATCATTGACCCGACTTGTGGGCTTGATACTTGTACCTATTTTACCGTTGCAATACAAAGCTTCTCGTTTTCTCAAGCTCGTTCCCAAGCCTTTAAGGGCTGATTAAGCCTTCTAAGGCCAAAATAAAGTCTCCGGATTCGGAGCCCCCTTTTGGTGCATGACACCTTAGGGCCGATTAAGTCTCCAGATTCGGTGCACCCATCGTGGATATCACGATTGGCCAAATTAAAGTCTCCAGATTCAGAGCCCCTTTTGGTGCATGACACCTTAGGGCTGATTAAGTCTCCAGATTCGGAGTGCCCTTCGTGGATATCACGATTGGCCAAATTAAAGTCTCCGAATTCGGAGCCCCTTTTGGTGCATGACATCTTAGGGCCGATTAAGTCTCCGGATTCGAAGCCCTTTTTGGTGCATGACACCTTACGGCCGATTAAGTCTCCGGATTCGGAACGCCCTTCGTGGATATCAAGATTGACCAAAATAAAGTCTCCGGATTCGGAGCCCCCTTTTGGTGCATGACACCTTAGGACCGATTAAGTCTCCGGATTCGGAGCGCCCTTCGTGGATATCACGATTGGCCAAATTAAAGTCTCCGGATTCGGAACCCCTTTTGGTGCATGACACCTTAGGGCGGATTTAGTCTCTGGATTCGGACCCCCTTTTTGGTGAATGACATCTTAGGGCCGATTATGCCTCTTAAGGCCGATTAAGACTCTGAATTCGGAGCCTTTGTGAGAGATGCATTCGGACCACTCCACTAGCTGAATAAATATTCATTGAGAATTGTTCTTAATTCGAGCCGGTCAATGCATATTTAAACATTTGCACCACGCAACACAAAACTTGCCAGTAAGTTGAAATAATACGTTTAATTAAGCGCATAACATTTCAAGACCAAATACGAACGTTGAAAATAAAAGAAATTCTATTTGTTCGGCGCAAGTCCGTTCTCGCGTTCCAAAGTCTATTTATTCGGCACTCTCATCATCGCTCTTCTCAATTTCAAAATCGGAATAGGGTAAGTAGTGACGATGATATAGGGGTGAAGCCGAATCAATGCCCACGGCTTTGAGAGCTTTCTCGGTTTGAAGGGCCTTGATGCAGCCGTGCTTGAATCCACGATTTTCACATCGGTAGACCTGCTCGTCAAGGTCTCGTTTGGTCTTCTCTATCCCGACCTTCAGGCCGTCCTGAAACCCCTTTTCATAACCCGAGGTCCGTTGGGTCACTCTCTCCTCAACGACCAATTTAGATTGACCAGCCGCCACTGACGCGCTCGTTTGAACATTCTTCAGCTCCCGAAGCTCACGCTCAGCCTTTGCCGCGCGAATCTCCAGACTGCGATTCCTTTCGTCCTTCTTCTCACTCTCACGTCGCGCTTCCCGCAGACGCATGCCGACTTCGTAAGCAGTATATAGTCCTTTCATGGCCCCATGTATGACATCTCGAAATACTTCGAAATCTTGACGTCCGACCATCGATTGTTGGACTTCCGGCGGGAAGATCTGTCGAGCAAACTCGACTGCCACACCTGGGTCTTTAATGATAGAATCCGCCTCTGTCATTGGTCTATTCCTCACAAAAATCGCAAAACTCAACGGTCGTGGCGTCGCATTGGGCTCGATTCTCGGTCGTGGGCGTGGAGAATTTCCCCGCTGTTGCCTGTCCTTTCGGGACGATCTGCTTCGACGACTAAGAGGCTGCTGCGTTTCCCGATCCTTGGACATCCTTCTTCCCGTACGCATAGGCTTGATACTACGACTCATTGCGGCATCTAATTCAGCTAATCTTCATCCCTCCCAAGTCGCCTAAATGGAAATAAGTAGGGCCTCTGGCGTGCACCCGCCCCATTTATCCTTCAATATATGTAGCTCTCCCGAGGCAACATCAGTAATCCCAAACGTCAAAAGACGGATGACAATTGTCCAGCCCACGAGTTAGGCCCATTTGGCTTCCCAAGCTTGCACCCTGGCCAAGGCAAGGGCAGATTTACTAATCTGGTCGGCCATGTTTTCAAGCGCAAGCACCAATCACTCTGTGCCTCAGCCAGCCCACGAGTTAGGCCCATTCGGCTTCCCAAGCTCGCACCCTAGCTAAGGCAAAGACAGATTTACTAATCTGGTCAGCCACATTTTCAAGCGCAAGCGCCGATCAGTCCGTGCCTCCGCCAGCCCACGAGTTAGGCCCATTCGACTTCGCAAGCTCGTGCCCTGGCCAAGGCAAGGGCAGATTTACTAATCTGGTCGGCCATGTTTTCAAGCACAAGTGCCGATCAGTCTGTGCCTCAGCCAGCCCACGAGTTAGGCCAATTTGGCTTCACAAACTCGCGCCCTGGCCAAGGCAAGGACATATTTACTAATCTGGTTGGTCATGTTTTCAAGTGCAAGCGCCGATCAATCTGTGCCTCAGCCAGCCCACGAGTTAGGCCCATTCGGCTTCGTAAGCTCGCATCCTGGCTAAGGCAAGGGTAGATTTACTAATCTAGTCGGCCAAATACCTAAGCTAAGCAGCCGATCTAACCATAACCGAAAGCAATATCATTCATCAACAACATTTTCCTTAGCAAGTTGAGCACAACTCATGAAATTTTATATACGCAAATTACTAAACAAAAAGCTACAAGCCCGCATGAAAATGCCTAGCAAAAAACTATGACTGTAGCAACAAATGAAAAATACCAAATTAAAAACTGTAAAATTACATTCGACATCCTAAAAACTATGTCAGTCGCCCAGATCAGTCATCAGAATCAGACTCCAATGGCTCAACATCCACTTGCTCATATGGTATTAGCATAATGAATGAAACTTTAGCAGCAGCAAGGGCTTTGTGCCAGCCATGTTTGAATCCCCGATTTTCAAACTTGGGGACTTGGTCCAAATACTCGGCGAGTCCAGCATTTTTCCCGGCCTCGAATACTTTGGAAGCCTCCGAGTCGGCTGTTTCCTTCGCCGCCTTCATTACAGCCAACTCAGCCTCCAGTTTGGAGACCGCCTTCTAGGCCAATTTGAGCGCATCTTCGCTCGCGTCTGCCGCCTTCTCGGCATCCGATCTCATTGATCCGCGCTACGAGCCCTCTCCACCTCGACCTCGGCCCTTGAGGCTTCCTTGTTCGCCCTCAAAGCTTCAACCTCGGCCCTTCTCCTCTGGTCCTCAACTTTCTTTCGTAAACGACCAATCTGTTTGACGGGGTCGCAATGGCGACTGCCCATATCGGCTATCCTTCCAACGGTCTGCAAAACAAGAATTTAAAACCATAACTTCAACAGTATTTGGATTAAGTGAAACAAAGTCTGAATATGTACCAAAAGCGCCGATCGGGCAGCTAGTGCTGTCGCATTCAGATCTGGTTCCACCCGGAAATCCTCCGTGTCAGACGACAACGACACGGACGCAGCCAAGCTGAATGCGACTTCTGGATCTTTAAGTGCCGAAACATCAGAAGAAACCGGCAAGTTTTTTATCATCGACTAAATGACAAAAGGAACGATCACATTCGATCCCTCTAATCGAGGACGTTTGTCGCCTTGTTCTTCTGAGCCGGCCTCAAATTCGGCAGGGTGTTTCTCTGCCTCTTCCTCAACTTCTTGGCCGTCTTGCACGATCAAAGTAGATTCGGCATTCTGATTTTTTGCCGTCTCCATCTCAATAACGCGCAAGGACTCTGATTCGCTAACAGGCAGGGAGAGTTGAGATTCGGTGGCGGGTGGTACTTCAGACAGAAGGGCCTTCGCTCTTCGCCGCGCGGCCAACCTTTTCGCATTCGCCTTCCTGGCAAGTTTTGTCAGGCTTAACTCGGCCATGTCTTTGGGGCCTACGGGGGGAAGATCCTCTAAGCTGTGAAAAATGCCGTCAAGTGAAAGATCCCCTCGGCCCGAAGTGGATGGAGGATCGGTCGAATTCAATACCTCGTCAGACTCGGTTTCGTACTGATCTGATTCGGCAACATTAGCTACATCCCGCCTTGAATCAGACCCTTCAAAACCAGCCTGCCTCAAGTTTTTGAAGTCGGACAAAATAAGAGCGATAAGAGAATTTCACCCTCCGAAACTGGGATACTTTTCGCCGCCGAGAAGGTCGTATATGTCGGCTCGTAACGAAGCAGAACATGGGCCGCCCTCCCTTGTTTCTGAAGACTTCGACGGCCGAAATACTTGAGCGAAACTTTGATATCCGAAAGAACGGCGTCGTCAGTCGAAGACATGACTTTCTTCAAATCGTTCCCTGCACAAGCCAAGCCGTAACATTTCAAAGAAGAGGCTTTACAACAAAAATGAACGAATAATAAAAGCGAGAAGGCAATCGGCCACCTGGCTCGCCCCTCCGTCTAGGAATAGGGTTGACGTGATCCTCCCCTTCGCCAAATTCCCAGTTACCCTGGACAATGACCATAACATCATCAACTCGTTTCCCAGAACTGGAAAGCATAGTAATTAGCTGATGGTCGATATCCTTTGGCCCTAAGGAAGAAATGCCCGTGCCGACCAGAGGACTTAGCCAAGGCATAGAAATGCCGAATGGCTGGAATGCCAAGGTTAATTCTAAGGCGACGGTTGAGCGCTATAACCCCCATTATAATTCTAAAGAAATTCACATTGAATTGGGAAGGAATTAAACCCCAATGGCGAAGCACAGCCCTAAGAAACGGGTGAAGGGGAAAACGGACTCCACCCTCTGCGATTGACAAAAGAGGAAAGACAATCGAGGTTTTGTCCTCCCTCTCCACATCAAGAGTGCCGTTTGCCACAAACGACAGACGGACATCATCAGGAATGGAGAAATGGCGTTTAAAGCCAGCAATTCGATCTGACGAGAGGAGGTCTTTTAAATGTTTCGCCATACCCTACAGTTTATAAGAATATGCCAAGGAAGGAATAAACCAGAAAGAGTCTTCGAAGAAAGGAATGAGAGAACTTACAAAGGACGAAGGGGATATCGGAGAAGAGAGTTGCAGGGACGATTCAAAAGGCAATCCAGCAATGAGCGTCATAAAATACATACTCGAAAGGGCGTCAAAATTTTAAATTGCAATAAATAGACACTTACGAGAGGGCGGGAAGTCGACACGACAACCGAAAGGGGTGCGCTTAGATATCCGCATGAGGATGAGGCCAACCGCCAAATTTTGGCTCTGGCTTTTCGAAATTCGGAACCAAGCACTCCAGCCAACTGTCGTTGGTAAAGTGCTTGGGGGGCAATTGTGGGAGCCGAATAAATAGAAGAGTCAGAAGGAGCATACACCAGAAATTAGATATTATTCGGCTCCATATTGCGTGGCTAGGATGCCGAATACGTTATTAGGAAGGCTGAATATCCAGAGATTAGTAGCTCCAAATAAATAAAAGGGGAATGGGGTAAAAGTAGGCTCAGGCCCCGAGGCCCAAAAAGCAAGTATAAATACAAGAACCACAGATTTAGAAAGGTATGTAAGAATCACTTCACTTAACGTAGTAAAGAAGCTATCCTGAGTGTCTGAACTGACCTGTCCATCGGAGTGCTAATTCCGGCACCCCCGACCGGAGTGTTTGTATCTTTTCCGGTGACTAGCTGAGAATCACTAGCATCTCCCAGGATCAGAAAAGTATTTCCAAACCACTTCTCCACACTCAGTTATCCAAAACCCTCCGACAATGTAAAAATAAATATTAGCATGATTAAATAATTTAATTATATTTCAAATTATACCATTTAAAATTGTGTCGAACTGCCAAAAAATAAAATAAATAAATAAATAAATTTTTTTTAAAAAAAGGAAAATATATATTTTTTTTCTGTGATATTTCAAATTATACCATTTAAAATTGTGTCGAACTGCCAAAAAATAAAATAAATAAATAAATAAAAAAAATTTAAAAAAGAAAAATATATATTTTCTTTTTGTGCTATACCCATAATGTAACGGTTTTGGTCAAGATCTAAGTTTTTTGTCAAAAATTGGTCTGAAAAGTTTTTAAGTGTAAAAGTTGGATTTTTCAAAACTTATGATTTTGAAAATAATTTTTGGCGATAATTTTTCCTTATACATCAAATAGTCTAATTTAATTTTACGAGATTTTTCTACAAGGTATTAATCATTTTATTTCAACGTCAAACTAAGAAATTTCAGTCAAAAAATTATTTTTGTACTGAAACTGGGGGAGTCACTTTTTGATATAATTGGATTTTGATTTTTTTTTTTTTTTTTATTTTTTTTTTTTTTTTTTTTTTGTATTTTTCTTTGAATCCAAATGGGAGATATTTCCTTATTTACATTGTCAACTTAAGTAAATGAAATATAAATGTAAGAGGCTAAATGAAAGCATTTACTTAAATGGTTATATATGGAAATAAGGTTGATGTGCGGGGAGTGCCTCAGGAACTATACTGTGTGACTAGCTGTGTCTAGGTTGACTACCCAAGAGGTGAAATGGTCGCTCGAGCAGAGATGTGGGGCTCCTAGTATTTTCATTGTAGACTTGCAAAACTTCTGAGAGATTGTGTTTACCGCTCGAGCAGTGAAATGTTTGCTTGAGGAGTCTATTTAGGATCAGCGTCTTTAAAAGTCATTTTTGGGTCACTTTTCTTCATTTTTATCAGATTCTTCTCTCTCTCCTCTCTTCTTCCAGCCATTGTTGAGTTCCAAGCTCACAAAAGCTTGGATTTCATCTCCTTAGAGTAAGATTCTCACCTATGTTCCTTACATAAAAACGAAGAGCTAGATGAGGACTTCCTATCAATTTCAGCGGATCGTGTTTTCATCGATGTTGGAAATTCAGGGTTCTTCCTTTTCTTGCTAGAGGCAGGGATTTCTTTGCTTGTCTTCAATATTTGTTTATAGATAGATGAGTGGTATGTTGGTATTGCATAAAAACCTCATGTTGAGGGATTTGCCTAAAATGCATATAGATGAAGTAAGGGTTTCCAAAGAAAGGAAGTTAACCTTATGATTTATGGGAGTTAAGGAAGTTTTGAACAATTGGAACAAGATTTTGTGCCTTAAAGTAAAAAGCACTAATTTTTGTGAAACCCCAGCTATGAATTTTATTTTTAAAAGGTTGAATTGTTTCAATTGGCCTTAAATTCTTGAAATTAAGTTATGATTGGTTAAGATGACTATAAATGATGATAATTAATTGTTGTGAGAATGATTATGATATATGAGGGTTGTGTTGGAGGAATTGATAATAGAAATTAAATTAATAAATTATGGAAGTATATGATACCAATTGCGTAGTATAATTGAATATAAGGAGTTGGTGTTAATTTTGAAAAATAAAGAATGTCATGACAAACAAATTGTAATTAATTCTAATGATGAAATTTTACCCTTATCATGGAATTATGTTGTTGGTTTAATCTATGAGTTGTAATAATGAGTGACATGATGAATTGAAGGGTTATGATGTTGGAATAAGGGCCCGTATGCTTCTGGCTCATGATCGATAAATCGTGGCGCTTAATAGATGTTCCGCATTACTTTCGAAGTGGCGCTTGGAAAAGCGTGTGGCCTGTTGAGATATGTGGAGGTTCCGTATTGCTTCTGGCTTGTGATCGGTAAAGCGTAACTCTTGATAAAGGTTTTGTCTTACTTCTGGAGTAGCGCCCAAAAAAGTGTGTAGTTTGTTAGCCTGGCATGGTGAAGCTGATTGTTGTCATGTGGATGTTCACTGAGAATTTCGTGATAATCCTGTTATGTAATTATGAATACTGTTAGATGTAAATTGGAAAGTCCAACTTTGCGAAATTTGTTGTGGTGTGTATGTGTTTGGTGTTTTGTGTGTATTGGTAAAGTGACGAGTTATGGCGTAATTAATGAGTGTGAAATATGGATTAGAAGTAGTAAATGATTAGTCGGCTTAAAACCCTTATCTAAGGAAACGAGGTTTAAGGAAATCATTTAATGAATTTTGATAAGATGAAGAGTTAACAAATGAGGTTTCTATGAAATGTCAAGTGGGATTTTGTGAAAATAGTATCTATATATGAAATCTATTTTACATATAAAAGGACACATTATTTATATATGTATCATTTGATAGCATTCATAATCACATTTATCTATAGATTATTATTGTTGAGAACCTCTGTAGATCCCTACTAAACTTCATGTTCATCCCATGTTGTTTAACTATTTTTCAGGGATGGAATCGTGTATAACAGTTGGAAGATTAAGAAGTTATTTATCATATTATGAGTCTATTTTATGTAAATTGTGAATGAAAGATTAAAGTGTAGTTGTGTTGAGGTGGTTTTTTCTATGTAATTATTTGTTTTGAAATCTTTTATGTAAGCCTTGTTGGTATGTACTGTGAACATTTTTAGTATCATTGTATTTATGTGAGAGTGAATCTCTTTTATTCTATTTAGCTTGTCTTATTTCTATAACTATTTTTGGAAATGGACTTTTCTATGGAAAATTGGTTAATTATTCGAGTAATGAAATTGGGGCTTGGCATATAATTATTGTTGATGGTGTATACCTCCTCTATCCAAAATTTCAATAGGTGTTGTATTTTTTTAATATTTAATTCAAAAGGTAAAATTGAAAATGTAATTAATGTATTTAATGATGTCTACATTTTTTTCTTTACGGTAAAGTATCATAAGTGGGAATCTGTATTAAAACACTAACCTTAAGGGAGGTTTTAACCATTTCATTAAACCTCATAGGAGGTTAGTGTAATTGAAAACTAAATCTCAAGGGAAGTTTGTGTCATTTCAACAATTCATTAAACCTGAGATCAAAAAACAATTCATTAAACCTCAAAGAAGGTTTTTGTCATTTCAAAAATCTCAAGGAAGGATTCTGCAATTTCATTAAACCTCAGAGGATGTCAGTGTAATTTACCCTTTATTTTTATATATCATATATTCTTTAATTGATCAAATGAGTAATATATTTAATCTTTTTTTTATTATTTTATCATGTAATAGATTTTATGTCAATTGGTTAAAATTTAACAATTTGCATTGGTTAAGATCCAAATAATGCAAAAAGAGTTAAAACTTCATTATGCAATTTACATATTTCCAAACATTTTTATATATTTTTGTATGTATTTTAATATACTGTTTTTACACATATACTGAGGTTAGTAATATTTTTTAAAAATATAATTTAGTATGCCAGTTAGTATCTTTTCATTTCTTTTCAAATATACAAGACAAGTACTAAAAATTGTGAATTTTGTTAATGCTAATATTAAGGGCATCTACTACTATAATAAAAATGTGAAGAGTTTACTATGTTTTCTACTTTTTTTTCTAAATTCCAATTTCACCCTCTCAAATCTACTATAATTACTCTTACTTTATTTCCTGTGTTCGTTTCTATATCGATATACATAATATTTACAATTGTCCATCATAGATCAAATCACTGTGAATAATTTTGATTGAATCTTAAAATTATATGCATTCGTTCAAATCTAGATAAAGGAAAATGAAAGCATTTTTAAAACAGAGATTTATATTGCATCTCAAAAATTCATAATTTTTCTTCATACACTTTCTTTTTCTTTAATTTATATTTTATGAACTCTAATATTTTATATAGTACTTTAATAACCAAGGTATAATGTCAAAATTTTAAACAATAACCACTTTTATTGGTTTTATTTTTTTAATCTATTTTTTAGTTTTTGGTTTCTCATATTTTCTCAATTTTGGTGATTAAAGATATTGAAATTTCTTCATATTTTATATGTAAATTATATTTTTACATGAAAATCTAATATCTAATAATCTAAATAGAATTTAAAAGTAAAATATTGGTAAAAAAAATTTATAAATTCAAACATGTACTGATTTATTATGTATATTTGTTGTTGTTGTTGTTATTATTATTATTATTATTATTATTATTATTATTATTATTATTATTTAATATTAATAATTTTTTTTATCCAAAAAGAATATATAACAAATTATTTTCTCAGTGTATTTAGATTATAAGTGAATTTAAATCTAAAAGTAAAATTAAAAAATAAAAAAGTATTAAATTAAGGGGTTTTTTTTTTTTTAGGATCCCTGGTATTAAGACTTTATAGTATAAAAGACATCTAATGTTTTCATAATGTCTAAGGTCCCTCAACATTGATCTAGAGAAATTTTAGTCCCAGAGAAAATTGAAATTCAGAGAAATTTCAGTTCTAGAGAAATTCTCTCCAGAGAAAATTGAAATTTCTCTGAGTACCAAAGAAATCCAAAGTAAATTGTGGAGAGGAAATTTGTATGGCTATCCAGGAAATTTCTCTGACTTCGCAAATTTCTCTGGCTCTATTAACTACAATTCAACCCATGTCTAACAAACCTACAAACCCACAAATTTCTCTGTTCCAAAACCAGATCAATTCTTTCCAAACCAGACAAACTAGAGAAATTCTCTGGATTGAAACAAGAGAAATTCTCTCTATTTACAGTAAAGTTGTATTTTTATGAATAGAACTTGGTGATTGTACATCGATCTAGGAAATTTCTCTGACTTTACAAATTTCTCTGGCTCTATTACAAAGAATTTCTCTAACTTACTGAGGAATTTCAAGTCGCACAAACCCATTGTAATGCTGCAGTTTCAAAGATGGAACTTACTGAGGGACAGACTGCAGCAGGATTGGGCAACTTTTGAGTTTCGGAGTGCCCTCTTGGGCCATGGTGTGATGATATAAATTGTTTCAAAAGGGAGATGTTTCACTGTGTTTTCTCTGGACCAATCTAGAGAAATTTCCAATCTAAATCAGAGAATTTCTTTGGACCAACCCAGAGAAATTTTAGTTCAAACCAGAGAATTTCTCTGACCAACCCAGAGAAATTTCAGTTCAAAGCATAAACACATAACAGACAAACATACATAGAAAATAAGCAGTCAACAACATTGAATTGATGAATTATTGTAAAACAGAGTAAAAAAAACAGAGACATGTAACTGAGTTCTTTGAATTGGGATCAATCCACTCCAACTAAGATCAATCCCAACAGACACCCAAGCTCTCTGCTTCATTTACTATCAAACCTTATCAGGTTACCATTATCGCTATCCAGATTACACCTTCTTCCTCCACATTTCTTGCCTCAAACTTCCCTTCCAATCTCTCCACCCACTCCACCTCCCCCACCCACTCTCTTTCCTCCCCAATCCACCTCCCAATCCCCACAACAACAACCCCGAGTTCTAAAGCACCAAGATGACTGGAGAAGAGGCAGCTCAGGCCAGAGAAGCAACCGAACTGGACCATATACAACCCAAGTAGGACTCTTTCTCTCTCAAGTCTAGAGAGAGAAACTACTTCACATTCTGAATATCCTCTGAAAACAACACAAGGCTGAAGCTTAAAAAGACCCATAGCCCTGAAGTCACCCTCTACACAGATGTAGAGCTCCTTCTTACGTAGCAAACCCTCAGGAGCTACAGCTCATATCCAGACTACCCCCACCCGCAAGCACACCAACTCACTAGCAAAAGAAGTCGGTTATTCATAACAAACATAGGTCGAGGAAGCCTTTGTAGTTGAGGAGGTGGTGGGAGAAGGAGAGGCAGGCCGGGTCGCGAATCCAGGCGGCGCGAAGGTCTGCGACGGTGGTGGAGTAGAGGGAGGAGTCGGAGGAGAAGGTGTTGAGGAAGAGGTCGTAGAGGATGGTGGAGAGGAGGGTAGAGGAGTAGAGTAACTGATTTGAATGCCTTGGATCTCGAAGACTAGTAGGTGAGAGGAGAAGAGAGAGAGAGAGAGAGAGAGAGAGAGAGAGAAGAGAGACAAAAAGACAAATTTATCTGATATATGTTTAGGGACCTTAGACATCAAAAAATAATGTTGTGGATCTCTTCCATTACGAAAAATGGGAGAAGGACCCTAGACTAATTTTTCCATTATAAAGTTAACCCGTGCCCAAAACACCACACATTAATCAACACTAATCAAATGATGAAAATTTTTCATGATGCATTTCATTATATTTTTTTCATCATCCCTAATATTACTCATAATAATAATTACCCCAATCATACCTACCAATGTATCACCCGAAAATGCTATTACTTCAGTAGATTATTCGGTTTATGTAACTTTGATGATCCACTCCTCACCTAAAAGAAATTAATGTGGGACAAATGCAAACTATTGTTCTTCTTTCTCTTACACACACACACACACACACACACACACACACACACACATCAAAATAAATAAATAAATAAAATTCACTTTATCTCCTTATTATTTAAATTCGGAGCACTTTAGCCCCTTATAATTTAAAAATAGGTACAGAACTCTTCTGTAATTTTAGACTAAATTGCAACTCAAACTCTGACAGGCTTGAAATGACCACTTTTCTTCTTTATTTGTGTCCTCATAATTTATTCCCCTCTCTTTTATTATATACAAAATTCATAATTTAAACAGCATTAAATCTCGAAATGTATACACAACAACAGACTTATATACATACACTGGGCTTGTTTGGGAACTTACCTATTTTAATTGGCTTTTTAGCTATTTTTAGCGTTTGGAATGATAGTTGATTTTTTTTTTTTAAATTTCATGATTGTGAGAGAAAAAGTGAAATGATTATAGTTTGAATATGATATTTTGTCTTAGCTATTATCTTCCTAAACACCCCCACTATTTATACACATACACAGATTTAAATCATATATACATGCAGATTTATACACAGAGATAGATAGATATATAGGAAAATTTTGGGAAATTCTATACATATATATATAGGTTGGTTTGGGCCCTACTTTTTGGGGGTTTTTAACTTATCCTTTTATTTGACTTTAGGGAAATTTTCTACTACTATAAATAGACCAAAACCACTTTCCTCTCATTACTTTTTCTCCCATTTTCCTCTTAAACTGTGATTTCTCTCTTCTCTCTCTAAAACTTGACTTTTCGCACCTAGATCTCTAGATCTACTCACCTAGAGTGATCTTTTCATCATGGTCCTTTGAGAAAGATTGTAGATCTCGTCAAGGGCTTCCTTTTGGTTCAAATAGTTTGTGGTTTCATCGCCGGTGAATTTTGGGTTGTCATCTCTTCGCTTCAAGCGGTAGGGATTTCTTTGCTCCTTTTGAATACCTCATCTATAGATAGATATGTGGTAGATTTTATTGCATAAAAATCATATTCATTATAGATTTTCTTGAAATCCATGAAAGGGGATCTAAGGTTTAATATTTGTGATTGGAGTTATTATGTTGGTTGTTGTTTGGGTTAATTGGGAAATGAATGTTTGTGAAGAGATGGAGGAAAGCCCTAACTTAATATTATTGATATAATGGATTTAAAAGGGAAGGAGTTGAATAATCTTTATATTTTGCTAATATGGGTTGGATAATTGTGTTTATATCAAAAGAAAATAAAAAGAGAAGTCACGGTGTTGGTATTGTTTTAGACTAATCATGTGAAGTTGAGTTGAGTTATGGTTTTGATACTAATGGAATTGGTTTTGTAAAATAAAGAGGATGGATTTGGCTTTGGTTTTGTAAAATGACGAGAATGGATTTTTGGAAAATGGTTGGAGTCGTGTGGATTGTACAATAAAGAGAAGTGGTCTTTTTGAAAAAAAAGGAAATCGTCACCCTGCGTAAATTGATAATTAAATTGAGGTTGGATTTTGGAACTTTTACATATTATCATTGTTATTGGGATGAAAGTCTTGCGAGAATTGGATTTTTGTTTTCCTTTCATTTTAGGTGTAGAAATGGATAGATATGAATGTAAATGATGGACTTGGATATTTGTCATCTCTCACCTATGAAAACATAGATAGTTTATCTATTTTGGAGATTGTATATATGTTTAGAAATATATGTTTTGGGCTATCGGTGGAAGATAATTGTGACTGTTGTAGAAATTGCATGTGGACTAGGTGAATTAAAATTAATCTTTTGTTGGTTGTCATTGAATATGACTAATTTATATACATTATATATGTATGATTATTTAGGAGAAGAAAGGAGATATACTCCATGTGTGATTATGTGTTATATACATTGTACATGTATGAATGATTGTTTGGGAGGAAAAAGAGGATGTACTCCATGTGTGATTATGTGTCGTATACATTGTACATGTATGAATGATTATGTGATGGCCGGTTTCATTATACATCGCTTCACTTATTGCCCTCTTTGGATTTGTCGTGTTCGAAAGCTTTTTCTCTATTCCGGTCTTTGTTTCTTCTGGTGTTGAATTTCCACTGATTTTGGAGAGTGCGGGGTCAGGTCCGAAGTGCCTAGAATTGAGCTGAGAAAATTCTGGGTTGAGAGACCAGGGCCGCACGTGCGGGGCCTTGGGTCGTACGTTGTGGATAGGGCCGCATGTGCTGGGAAGTGGGTCTCATTCAGCATACAAACTGCCTAAAAGGCAAGTACGGAGTGAGGTGCGGGGAGGAGACACTACACGTGCAAGGATGAGGGCCGTACGTACGGGAAGACGCTCCGTACGTGCAGGAATGGGCGCCGCACGTGCGAGCTTCTGGGCAGCCTAAAATTTTCTATTTTTCTTTCTCTTGGGGCTGAGTGTATCTCATTTTTCCTATATCTCTCTCTCTGTAAAAACACATTGCTCTCCCTTCTCTCTACATTTCACACCAAAAACACTACAAGATCTTTGATTCCTCCAAATCCATACACATTTTGACCCAAGTTCCTTCATCAAAGTTGGGGAGCAAAGCAAGAACTACATTGTGTGCGATGGAGATTGAGTTTTGGCACCTTTTGATTCTAGGGTTTCATCTCTTTTCCCTCCAAGAACTTGAGTTAGGGACTTCTTGAGTTATATATATATATATATATATATATGTTTTGCAAGTATTGATGTGGGTTTTGGGTTTGCTTTGGGGATATTATGAGGGTTTGATTTTGGCTCAAGAATGTAGGGCTTTTCAACAATGGGTTTACCTCTTACTTATCTTGCCATACTAGAGAACTTGACTATATTATGGAAATGGGGACTTTTTCAAAAGATTTCTTGTGAAAAACCAGGGTTTGTGTTCCCATTATGGCAGAGCCCGTAACCGGTCAGTTTTATGGCACGCTTCTCAAAGCAAGCCTCTGGCAATCCGTTCAGGAATAGCAGATGGTAAACACGGTGTCCTAGGCGCACCAATGCACATGCAATGCAAAGAAACACATAAGTGTAGTCAAAACAAGATATCATGAGTTCGAGTCAAGTTCTCTAACTCCCCAGCAGAGTCGCCAGAAAATGTAGACGTCCCCAAACGTCCCGGGAAAATCCCGTTTTGTTCATTGGGCTTACTATAGTTCGGACTCAATGTCACGGTTCTTAATCTGATCTCACAATGTGCAATCCGAGATTGATAAATCAACAAAGAGTCCAAATCTGGCAAATCATTTTGAAACATTGATTTTTAGAAAGAAGTGCCAAGCATGGATTGTTTTGCCAGATACAGAGTCGCCACCTAAATATTTTATTTTGGGGGAATTTAGGAAACCCTAACTTGTGCCTAAGGCCACGTGTCCGTCATCACCAAAGTTGCCTCGGTTCGGGAACTTGGGTACGATTAGGGAAGGTCATGCAATGAGCACCCCCGCTTGCCCGATCAAAGATCGGCCACTACTAAACATGATATTTAGTTTTTGAAAACTTATGTGCTCTTATTCCGGTTTATTAGCCTAGAATTGCTACGCGATGCGCACAACATACAAGTATAGATTGCATCGTCTAAGCTGGAACAAAACATCTGATGTTTGTTTTTTAAAGCGATTTGCTACTCGCAAGTAGGCTAAAATGCGGATTTTGCCACCCTCAAGTGGGCTTAGAAAACATGGTGATTTGCCACTCTCAAGTGGGATTAAAACTCGCAATCGATGAATTGTTCCAATTTAAATAATCCAACCTTCACTCACAGGCATTCAGGCAGGTATATCACATAATCAGTTAGCCTCATGGCAAGCATGCTATCATGGCAGTCACTTACACACATGCAAGGATGCTAAAGCATAAACACTCACCGAGTACTCGAAGCCAAAACAGAAACTAGTTAGTAATCAATGCACGATCCTAGTTCATGTTAAGATGGCTAATGCAACACATGCGAAATGCAACTAAGATAGGCTCGGCTATTCTAAGATGGCGTATGAGATGCTACAGATAACATGTATTCAACTCGGGATTGAAATACAATGCAGTTAGTATGATGCGCCGAGCCCGGTTCATGCAAGACAGATGAATCAATGCAAACATGCGAAGCATATGGATGCTAATTGAAACATGCCCTAAAACTAACCATCAAAACAGGTACATAAAAGGGAGAAAGATGTGGGGTTGGAAGACATTCACACACTCACGCAGGCTTATTACAAAATTCGCCCTCTCGATGGAGGGTTCGAATAAACAACACAAAACCAACTAGCTAACCTAAGCTAATCTAATTAAACTAGTTATTACACACGAAATGAATAACAAGCTACATCTAATTATTACACAACTCTAACTAATCAACCAATTAACTAAGTAAGCAATTTAAATAAGCATGTAAACCAAATGAAATAGGCTGCCTTAGCTTTGCTTTGGATGACAAAGGATGCATGCATGCTCGAGTTGCCCCGTTCGGAAATCCTTCGCGACGCCCCAACTCGCCTTTGCTTGCAATTGATCTCAGAAACTTGCACAAAGCTCCAGAGAGATGAAACTCCACCCTGGGAATATGTGGAAAGGCTGCCGACCAGCTTATGGGCGTGGGAGACCACCTGCCGACCACATTTTGTGGTGGAAACCAAAAAAGTGGTCAGTCTACCAGTAAATCTGGTGGGCCGACCAGTTTCCTCCTCTGGTTTCTGGTTTTCTGGGGAAAGAGAGATGCATGGCAAAGTATTTGCAACACATGTGTACACGACCACTCTCCTCATCATTGCATAAGCTCAAGGGAGTGTAGTCCTCGACCCTCGAGCCACCAATCACGCATTTTGATGCATGATGGCCGAAGAGCCGAATTGCACGACTCAATGTGAAATGAATGCAACCACAAGCACCTAAAGCCAACAACTTCGTCATGGGTAGTCAAGAGTGTCGGCGACCGGGAATTGAGGAACGTTTTCAGCACTTCAAGTATGAAACGTCCCTCGGTTCCCGTGTTCGGACTAACTCCTATTCCAAACACAATGCAACACATAACATGGCATGCACCAATGCGACTCTAGCATGTAATCTTAATGCAATGCAACTAAGTCATGCAAACATGCAAAGGATAACATGCAAACATGCAACTAGCATACACAATGCCATGAACTAAAAAATGGCAAACTCAATGCACATGACACTTAGTATACACAATGCACATAGAAACTAACATACACAATGAGATGAACAAGGCATGCACAATGCAATGATCAATCATGCGACAACATGGCATACTCAATGCTATGAACTACAATGGCATACTCAATGCAAAATGGACTTAAACCAAAGTGGATGGGCCTTAGCCACACCCAAATCAGTGGCCAAAGATGATGAAGACAAGGCTCCAAAACTAATGCAAACATGCCCAATGCAATGGCCCCAATCCTAAGGCATAAAACACAACTTTCCAAGTGCATTGAAAAGGATGAAATATGGAGTGCAAGGACACATGTTCCAACTTTGAAATGGCATACAAAATGACTCCAAATGATGTAAACAACTCACACAATGCATGTTGAATAGCTCAAGCACCGAAACTAGTGAAGTGTATTACACTATAGGCATGCAAGGCAATGCTCAAATGGCCAAACCAACTCCAAACAGACCCTATGCAGGCCAAAATAGGGGCAAAAGTGAACTAAGATGATGGCTTCAAAGGCACGAAAATGAAGCTCATGCAATGGCTCACAAATGGGGTATAATGATGCAACTCTCAAGCACATTGAAAGAGTGACAAACATGAGAATATGGGCAAGAAATAAGCTTTGAAATATCATTCCACATAGTGCCAAAACATGCAAATACCTCAAGTTAGGCATGCAAGGGACCTCAAAAACTCAAAGCTAGGCAAGGCTATTACACTACAAGCATGCATGGCAAGCATCATTCGACCAAGAGGCCTCAAAACAGAGCTAAGGCAGCCCAAAATATGAACAAAATCAGTTTGGATCAATGCCAAAATATGCTAGAATAGAGGGCCAAAGCATCATGCATTTCGAGCAAGTTAACATGATTTACACTACAAGCATATGAAGCACATGAAAGGCTACCAAACTAGCCAAAAACAGAATCATGGCATGCCAAATGATGGCCAAAAACCCACTGAAACATGACCAATACATGCAAGAATGAGGTGCTACTTTGGTAAGCCATGAAAGGGATTATTCTACACATGCAAGAGGCAAACACAAGGTGACCAAACAAGCCATACACAGAGTCTAGGCAGGTCCTAAAAGTCACCAAAAAGGGCCTGAACCAAGCCTTGGAAGTATGAAAGAATGTGCTCCTTTGAAGGGCCAAAAATGGAAACAAACAAGGCCAAAAGAGAGAGGGTCTCCCCTCTTTGATTTAGGCCCTAAAAACCACATGCCAACCACTGAAAATCCTCTGGATTTCAGTGGCTAAAAGGCCAAGCAAAGATCAACACAAAGGTTTCATGGCATGGCACAAAACAAGGCTAAATAGAGCATGCAAGAGGGTAGATGACCCTCAACACCAAAAGAGCCTTAAACAAACATGAAAAACACTTAAATATGAAGCCTTTTTCATTTGACAACAAAGCCTAAATATGCATGCAAGTATGGGTAAGAGAATGATCAAAATAGAGCTTAAAAAGAGAAAAAATGAGTTACCCTTGAAGCTCAGCAAAACCAGCAAGTTTTGGGACCAAAAACCAACTCTTCAACCTTTGAAAATACCCTCCAAGAACCTCAGATCAATGGTGGGGGTGTGTGGCTATGAGGTGTGGTGCAATAGGTCAAGAACAACACACTTTTGAACCCAAAATGTAGAGATATAGAGAGATATATATTTTTGCCTTAGCCAAAATCTGAACATGTGCAAAGGAGAGGGAGGGTCTCTCTTACAGAGGTTTGAAGCTAAAGCTTCCTCAAGAAGCTAAAAACTTGGGTGCAAATCCTCCATACACGTGTATGGAGGATACAGTCTGTGCCTTCCAGCTGGCACAATTGGCATCCACACAATCTGACAAAACAGGAGGAAACCAGCCGAGCAGAAAGGGTGGTCGGCCGACCACTTTCCCTGGTTGGCCGACCAGGGCAAGTGGTCTCCCAGATAAAAAGTGGTCAGCCAAGGGTATTGGTGGTCTCCACACTGAAAGCAAGCCAATGGTGGGGTGGAAAACCAAAAAATGTGGCCCAAAGATAAAGAAAACCAGTTTTCCAGACAAGAAAATCGGCTGGCGGGGAAAAGTGGTCTCCATGGAGAAAAGGTGGTCTCCCACCCTTGTACCACCTCCCAAACAAGGAAAACAAGGTTCATGTGAATAATGAACCAACACAGATGCAAAATGAGAGTTCAGGAGGCAAAGCGCGCGGCTGGGGGCCTCAAAAACTGGCTGTTGAGCACAAAATGTGGCGTACGACCACAAAAGTGGTCTCCCAGACCACAGTGTCCCTCTAGACAGAGGAAACAGGTGTGTTCAAAAAACTGTGCCAAACGGAGAATGTTAAGCGGTCCCGAATCGAGGCGCATGGCCAATGGCTCCGAAAATCGAAAACTAGTCTGCAAACGGGAACAATGGCCTACGACCACGAAAAGTAGTCTACGACCACTGAGAGATGGTCTACAAAACCTCTTCCTCCCTCCAAGAAGAGAAAACAAGACTTAGTCCGTAGACCGAGTCAAAGCACAAAGGGTCCCGAGGTCCAAAGGTGAGGCTCTTGGCCAAGAACTCCGAAACCTCAAAACGAGCACAACATGCGCGATCACCGAGCGCTCAATCGATGACGTCTGAGTCTTAAGGTCGGTCAAAAATGGGGTGTCTACAGTTGCCCCTCTTTGACAGAACTCGAAAGTCATAAGTGACAGGAGTGAATGTCAAAGCCTAGAGATGACCCATTTTTGACAAGGCCGAAGACTTAGACAAACAGGCAAGATAATCAGAGAGATGTGCCCGCTGGCAGGGGCAAAATGCAAGTGACAATGCAAGAAGCCGAACATAACTTATAATCATGTAAAGAAAGCTGTAATGAAGCAAATATGCACAATAAATGCAACAATTTAAGCAAACGAATACAGACCAAACTACATCACATGCAGAAAGGATGTAAGAGAATTATACAATTCTCGCTACGTCTCACACAGAGAGTACAATACCGTCCGGTTCGTCTGGTCGCACCGACGTCAAATGAACCGTACATGCAACATCGTCTGGTCGCACCAGCCTCGAATGAACTGTACATACAATATTGTGTCTGCAAAAGAGAGAAACGTAATAGGTACAACATAGTTAGCAACATATGTTCAATGCTACATCGAACGCGGATACGTATAATGCCGATGCAAAAGTGCATAGCAATGCAAGCGAAACATGCGTGATGACGTAAGTAAAGTATGGGTGCATGACAATACCAGTGGAACGTGCACAACAATGCAAGTGGTGTGCATAACAATGCAACTTCAAAAGCATGCTTAAAACAAAACGCTGAGTAAAGAAGTACTAGCCTTAAAGAGAGCAACTCAAACGCGACCTCCGATTTACCTCACGAAGGGGTCGCAACGTACCCAAAAAGGAAACACCTTGCTCTTGGCGAGTAATGACGAGCCACATGTCGAAGACTTGAATTAAAGTTCCCGCGGAGACATCTCGCGATGAAAAGTGCACTTTTCTTGTACTTTCTCGAGAGCCGAGGACTCCAATCATCACCAAAATACACAGGGAGAACCAAGGGACCTTGGAGACCAACCAGGGGGGATGGCCGACCACCTAGAATAGCCACCGACCAGTTTCTGCCCACAAGGTGGTCGGCCAGCCAGAAAAACTGGTCGGCCGACTAGTTTACAAAAATTGGGGCAGTTTTGTTCTTTTAGGTTCGGATCCTTAAGTTGACTTGTCCAAATCACTTTTCCTGACACCTCTCAGGCCGAAATCAGCTCCTCTTGCTCCCTAGACCATTTTCCCCCTCAGATCTGCGCTTTATACGCGTTTTCCAATGTCCCAGGCGAAGTTGTTTCGCGAAAACTTTCGATTTTCTTCACTTTGAACCAATTAAAATTTGATTTCGGAGCTCGCGAAAACTTTCGATTTTCTTCACTTTGAACCAATTAAAATTTGATTTCGGAGCTTCTTTCTCCATTTTCACCACTTGAGGTATGTTTTTCTCAAAGTTTGGCACATTTTCTCGGGCGTTGACTTTTGTTGACTCTTTTCTTTCCCGAGAGTTGACTTTTGTTGACTTTTTGCAATTTTGGCTCATTTTGCACATTTTTGTTCATTTTTGTAGATTTCCTTGGATGGCAGATCATTTCCATCACGGGGGAGGTTCCCAAAATGCCGAGGATGAGCCAAACATTATGTCATTGCCTCCGAGGATTCAGTCTTTTGACCCCGAGAGGTACGATCCTCCAGAGCATGTCCTACCTCCTACCACCTTCTATCATTTTACTGACTTTGACCGACGAGCACCCGTGGACCTACTGCTACGGGAGCTAGTGTCTCATTTATCCTACTAGGGGTGAGAGGTACGTACCTTACTTCCACGTTCTCTGTAATGTAGTCTGCATTTCTTACACATTTCATGCTTTCACTATGTATTTTATCTGTTCGTTCTGAACACCTTCACACACCACCCGGTCTATTTGGCACACAGCTCATATATAGAAATACTCTGGTCATTTTAGCACGTGGCTCACAACAAAGTATTCTGTCCATTTGGCACGTAGCTCACAACACAACACTTTGTTAATTTAGCATGCAGCTTACTCTAAACACGCGGCTCATTTTGACTACACAGTTTGTCTCAGGCACACAGCACATTCTCGGGCACACAGCTCGTTCTTTGGGCACACAGCTCATTTTTCAGGCGCACAGCTTGTTCTTCAGGCACACAGCTCGTTCTTTGGGCACGCAGCTCATTCTTTGGGCACGCAGCACATTCTTTGGGCACACAGCTCATTTTCGGGCACATAACTCATTTTTCGGGCACACAGCTCATTCTTCTGGCACACAGCTCATACTGAACACATAGTCCATAACACACTGTCTGATTTGGTTTGCACACAGCTCATACTGAACACGCAGTCCACAACACAGTATCTGATTTGATTTGCATAACTCATACTGAACACACAGTCGATAACACATTGTCTGATTTGATTTGCACACAGCTCATACTGAACACGCAGTCCATAACACAGTGTCTGATTTGATTTGCACACAGCTGATACTGAACACGCAGTCCATATATTTACTTCATTTCTGCACACAGTTCATCTACTTTACTTCTGAACACACAGTTTATCTACTTTATTTGCACGCAGCTCATACATTTCATTTTAAACTGAATACATTTGTTCATTCTGAATGCAGGTATCTTCCCGTTCCACACGGGGTTATGGATCAATCCTTGCCAGGGAGTAGTATGCGGAGCTCCGAGATGCTGTACATCACATCACGGACGAGTCAGGGTTTGGACCTTTCTGTGCGGGGATATCTCGTAATCCGGCAAGTAGAACCCTCATGGGGGCATTTGTGGAGAGATGGTGGGACACCACCAACTCATTCCACTTTTCAGCTACTGGGGACATGACGATGACCCCATATGACTTTTCTATGTTGACGGGCCTTGACGTGGCCGGCTGACCGGTCCCCTATGACGCAGACATGGGCTAGTGGGAGGCAGTTTGGATTTATTTGCTGGAAGCCCGCCCGCCGATAGATAGATCATCAGGTAGAGTCAGGTACACCTAGTTCTCCGTACGGTTCAGGGGGACTATGCTTGAGACTGTCAAGGAGATAGAGCAGTATGCCCGGGGTTTTGTGATGTTCCTCATCGGGACCACTCTGTTCCCCGACAGGGGCAACACAGTTGGACTTTATTTGCTCAGTGCCTTGGTAGACCTATCACAGGTCAGCCAGTATGATTGGGGTGGCGCCAGCCTCACTACCCTTTACTGTTATATGAGCGAGACCTCCCGCGGGCGAGGGAACATAGTAAGTGGCTACTGGAGAGCCTGGGAGGTACATTCTGCCCTTTTGATTTACATTTTCGCTTTTCATTATCTGTACACTGCACACACGGTACACATTATATTCTGTACTCTACATTCTACACTCAGCATTCTGTATTTTTTGCATCCACATTCTGCACTGGGCATTCAGTATTTTCAATATATTTTGTGTTTTGATAGTCGCTGTCTTGTCTTTCACAGCTATGTCTTGTCTCCCTTGAGCTTGAGGCAGAGGTACCTCCTGAGATCCCCTACTCCCGCAGATTTGAGGGTCGGTGTCGGCCGAGGACTAGGGAGACTTTGCCCTATCTCCAACAGTTCTTTGATACTGTACGGCCGACGGAGGTAATCCAAAACTCTCAGTTCGTCATGTTTTCAGCTTTGGTTCATCTTGTATATTTACAACATCTAATCAGTTTGTACACTTGTTATCCGCAGATCTCTTGGCAACCCTAGGCACTCTTGTCAGCAGATGCCCGGTACTGATTCCCTGGGGTGTGGGCCTCTTTTCAATATAGGACTTCATTTGAGGGGCCAGTTGGCAGGGCCTGGTTTCTGGGGGATCGCTTCATGTGTCAGACGATGGGCAACCCTGATTAGGGTATCCCCTCAGCACCTGCAGAGGACATGCGATTCACTGAGAGTCTCACTCCCCGGGAGGTCAAGGAGTTTATGTTGGGTACTGATGCAGTTCTGTTGCTGCAGGAGGGCGATTACGCGACTTATCGCCATACAGACTTGATGCCTCCGCTGTCAGATGTCCGTGCCCCCAGGAGGAGGGCTGCTGGCGTGCCTTCCTCGAGTCGCACCCGAGCTAGAGACATTTCTTCGACCAGCGGAGCAGGCACATCGAGGAGTGGGGCTAGAGAGATCCCCCCAACTTATCAGTATGCTGGGTGGCTGGATCTTCCGACCGAGCTGACAGGCTAGCAGTATGGGGCATCCTACCCGATTCCATTGGAGCCTCCATTGCCTAATCATCGATACGTCAGTGACCCAAACTCGCCACCGGTATGCTTTACAGTTTTGATTTATCACTCAGATATTTAGACATTCCTTCATTCACTGATGACTTGCACTTACATCTGCAGCCTCCCAGAGAGTATTGCAAGGGGTTACTCGGAGTGGTGGCCTCACTCAAGAGCATGGTTCTGCGAAGAGAGACATAGTTGTTCGTCGCCGGCGTCTTGGTACTTTTCGATTTCCTTGCATTTATCATACTTCTGATGACATACTGAAATTGAACATTTCATTACAATGGTTAACTGCATGTGTAGAGCACATCTGACACACCGCATTCACATACTATATCTGCAAGCACGCACCCTACGCAGCATTCCCGCATCTGCATCTAATATACATACTTTGGCTGATGTATTCAAATTGCCCTCTTTTGTTGTTGTTTTTTTTTAGATGCCACTGTAGACACCCCATTTTTTTTACCGTCCTCAAGACTTGGATGTCACCGTTTGAACACTCGGTGATTATCCATGTTTGTGTTCGTTTGGAGTTCCCGGAGGTCTCGGCTACGCGCCTTGCCTCAGGATCTCCGAACTTGACTGTTTAGTGTCTGGTTTCACACCAAACACTTGTGTTTTGCCTGGGAAGGGGAGGGAATGCCTTGTGAGACATTCCCACACACCATCGGCAGTGGCTAGGGGTCACCGGCTGGTTTTTGCTTCCATCGGCAATCTTTTCTGCCGGTCGGCACATTTTGTTGCCGGTCGGCACTCTTTTTTGTCAAAATGACATTTTTGGGCAGCCGACCACTGCTCATCTACTTTATGTAGATATTTTGTGCCAACTGTGATAGCTGGCACCAACTCTGCCTCCCTCCATACACGTGTATGGAGGGATCTCCCTCTAACCAAGCTTGTTGTATAAGCTTTGCAAGAGGGAGTTCTATAAGAGGAAGGCTCTCCTCTTGGCTCTAGGTTAGAGACTTGGAAGCAAAAACCAGAGGTTCTACATATAGATACATCCTATCTCTATATCTCCCTCTCTCTCCTCCTTTGTGTGTGTTTCTTGGCCTAAAAGTGTGTTTTTACCTTACTTTTGCACCAATACACACACTATTACACCTAGCTCCGAGATTGAGGGACTTGGGAGGTTGATTCTTGAGTTTTTGGACTGATTTTGATCAAAAGAAGAGGGCTGGACCATTTGTTCTTCAAAGGATCTTCAAGGGTGAGCACTTTACTTTAGATTCCCCAAACTTGCAATAGTTTTTAACCTATCTTGCTTGCTGATTTATCTTTTGTGCATAACATAAAAAAGGCTTACATTTTCATGCTTTAGAACTTTCATTAAGGTTGTTTTGTGTTTTGAGTGCAAACTCACCTTGTTAGGCTTTATTTGGCCCCTTTTGTGCTTCCCTTGTGAGGCCTTGTTTGCTTGAGTGTGTTGGTCTTTTCACCACTAAAAACCTGTTCATTTTCAGTGATAAAGATGGTGGTTTGAGGTCTTGCATAGGGGAGGGACACCCCTCTCCCTTGGTCCCTCTTTTGTCCTCATTTTTGGCTTAATATGGTAGCATGTATGCTCAGTTGTTTATGACTGCTTTTCAGAGATTTTTTGGGTGTTTTGGATCATGTTATACCTCTGTCCTATGTTGGGTTTATTGGCCTTTTACATGAATAACATACTTGCTTTGAAATCCCATTATTTGGCTTAAAGAGTGCCATGTTGTAACACATCATTTGACCAATGTAACACACAAAAACACTAAAAGACTCCTTAATGTATTTTTTTTCAAACGTAACACTCACAGTTTGAAATTATACATTTATTCAAAACTTATTAAGAAATATTTGTACTCCTTTTGGAATGGTTTAAAGAATCTTACATTCTTTTTTTTCAGTGTTACATTGGAGTGTTATCTTTAGAAAAAGTACACTAAGAAGGGTTTTTTTTTTTTTGTTACATTAGAGTATTACGTTTGTAAAAAGCACACTAAAGAATTTTTTTGTGTTTTACATTAAAGTGTTACACTAAGGAATTTTTTTTGAGTATTATATTGAAGTGTTATGTTTAGAAAAAGTACACTAAGGAGTTTTTTTGTGTGTTATATTAGAATGTTACACTAAAGAGTTTTTGTGTGTTATATTGGAGTGCTACACTAAGAAATTTTTTTAGAGTATTATATTAGAGTGTTATATTTGGAAAAAGTACTCAAGAATTTTTTTGTATGTTACATTAGAGTGTTACACTCAGGAGATTTTGTGTATATTACATTACAGTGTTACATTAAAGAATTTTTTTGTGTTATATTAGAGTGTTATATTTGAAAAAAATATACTAAGGGTTTTTTTTTGTATTACATTAGAGTGTTACAATAAGAAATTTTTTTATGTGTTACTTTAGAGTATTATACCAAGGAGTTTTTTGGCGTGTTACGTTTGGGAAAGTACAGTAAGGAGTTTTTTAATGTGTTACATTAGTGTTACGTCTGGATGTTAATTAATGTCAATGTTACAATAGCTTGTATACATGCATTCCATTGTTTGGTTTGGGGTGTCAAACCAAACTCGAGGGGCGAGGAGTGTTTGTACTTCAAGTGACAAAACACGTCTCAACCCTCGGTCGCCAATCCCCTTGACTCTAACATGATAGGGTCTTGGCATTCATATATTTGTTGCATGCATCTTTACATCAAGTGGCAAATTTGATCCCTTGAGCTATCATGCACCATTGATGGCTCGAGGATCGAAGGTCATACTTCCTTTAGTTCAAAGCATGATAGGAAGCATGACCATGCTTACATGTGCCTGAAATCCCATGCCATACTGTCTGTCCTCTGTTTGCTGTCAAAACTGTCTTCTGCAGGAAGCTTCTGCCGACCGGCAGAATTAAGTGCCGACCGACAATCTTTGAACAGCCGATAAATCCAAGGACAGCCGATGGAAATCCTGGGCTGCCGGTGGGGATTCCCCCTAGCCGGTGGTACTCTGCAGCATGAAAGGAACCTGTCCTAAGGCTTTGGCATTTTTCAGAGAGACAGGGCAATGTAAATAGAGGTAGCAGAGGTATGGTACGGATTTTTCAGGCAAGCCGGGTTCCGAGCATGCATCATTCGCGCGTCCCGAGGCAGAGGCTGTGGCCATCCTCTTCTCTCTTTTACATTCTTTCTATTAACTAATTAGAAATTCTGTAATAATTTTATTTGCTTATCATTTGGACTGTAATATTTATTTGTATCCTCCGAGCGAGGGCAAATCTGTAATAAGTGTGGGTGAGTGTGTGTATGTCTTCTAATCCCCACTTCTTTCTTCCCTTTTATTTACCTGCTTATGATGGTAGACTAGGGCATATTTTAAAGTTAGCATACCTTATGCAATGCATGCGTGCATTCATACATTTGTATTGCATGCATTAGGCTCGGTACATCATACTAACTGCATCTGTACTTCAATTCAAAAATTGAATATGTGATAGTTAATCGCATTTCCATGCTATGCTTAGGTTACCCGAGCCTGACTAGATTGCATTTTTGTATGCGATGCATTAGCCATTCTTAACATGAACTAGGACACGCATGTTTGCTAACTAGTTTATTCTTTTGGCACGGAGTACGATGTAAGTAGTTATGCTTTAGCATCCCGCATGCATGTGAGTGTTGGCATGACAGTATGCTTTCCATGCGACTAAATGCTTATGTGATAAATTGTTTGAATGCCTGTGGGTGAAGGTTAGATTGTCTGAGTTGGAAAAACTCATTAAGATCCGTGTTCTAGCCTACTTGCGTGTAGCAAATTCCAAAACGTTTTTCAAAACAAACGGATATGCAATGCTTATTTCCAAATTAGGCAATCTAGTCTATACTTGTTTGTTGTGCGCATAACATAGTAATTCTAGGCTAATAACCGGAATAAGAACACATAAAGTTTTCAAAAACGGATATCATGATTAGTAGAGGCCGGTCCTCGGACCAGGCGAGAGGGGGTGCTCATAGCTGACCTTCCCCAATCGTACCCTAGCTCCCGAGCCGAGACAACTCCGGTGATGACGGACATGTGGCCTTCGGCACCGAGTCAGGGTTTCCTAAATTTTCCCATTTTAAAATATTTAGGTGACGACTCTATATCTGGCAAAGCAGTCCGTGTTTGGCACTTCTTTTCAAAAAAATCTGTTTCTCAAAACGATTTGCCAGATTTGGACTCTTTGGTTCAAGATTAAGAACTGTGACAACAAAATCGAGTCCGAACTGTAACGGGGCCCCACGCGGGCGCGTCTACAGTTTTTGGCGACTCTGCTGGGGAAAATTAGAGAGCTTGACTCGAACTCGTGATATCCCATTTTGATTTCACTTATGTGTCTCTTTGTATTGCATTTTGCATTGGTGTGCCTAGGAACACAGTGTTTGCCATCTGCCATTCTTGAACGGTTTGCCGGAGGCTTGTCTTGTCAAGGTATGACCATAAGGCTAACCGGTTATGGGCTCTGACAGCATGGGAACACAAACCCCGGTTTTTACCTGTGATACCCCTGTTCCGTAACGCGTTAATTGGCCCTTAATATGAATTTGATTATATGTTCGATATGATTTGGCGTGCCATTATGTGATGTATGTGATTCTAGAATTCTATCTGTCCACCGTAAGAATATCTGTTCGAATAATCTGCTTTGGAATTAAATTAAGGGCCTTATCGGCCACAGAACTCGAAATTGATTACGCCACTGTGATTGGCATAATTTTTAGAGCCTACGGTGAAATTTAATTGAAAATTGATTTGGGTCAGATTAAATCGATTAAATTGATGAATTAAGTGCCAAATATTTTATAATGAAATAATATGATGAGTGGGGCTAAATAAGGGACTTATTATGATCCATTCCTCACCCTTATATCATTTTGGCTGAAGTCTAACTCTCTAGAAAAGAGAGAGAGACGACTTTGAGAGAGAGGGGAGGCACCTTTGGGCATTTTGATTCAAAATTGTGAATGTGGAAGGCTAGGTGCAAGACTTGGCCATAATTGTGAAGATTGAGCCTCTAGGTAAGCATTGATTCTTGAATTTATAAGTTTGAATCTGTGATCTAGTAAGTTCAAGGATTGTTGTGATCAAGAGCATGCAATGAGTTGATTTTTGTTGAGTTTGAAGTCTTAGAACTCATGCATGTAAGGAATTACTTTGAATTTGCATGTTTGAGCTTGAAACACATGATTTATGTAGAGTTTTGGTTAAAGCTCATGTTGTAATCGCCATTTGTACCATTTAAGTTGAGAATGATGAGCATCTCTCACATTAATGTACAAATCATGGGAGTATAAGTCTTGAATGTTTGAATTTGAGCATGTTGGTGATGGGTTTGAGATATTTTGAGACATGCATGTAGATAAATTATGAAATTGAGCTTCAATATGTTGCAATTCTATGGTTGTACCATGTTAGTACATGATTATGCGAAGTTTGGACCGAAATCATGCCTTTAGAGCCTTTGAATGTCGAGATGAAGCTCAAGAACTCAATCTGGAAACCCCAGATTTTCGATGTCCGCTCGGGCGGGTGAAGTGCCGCTTGAGCGGAGAAAACGAGCTCCCAGCATTTTCTACAGACATGGTTCCCGCTCGAGCGGGGAAGTTGACGCTCGAGCGGGGAGCTATGTAGACAGGCACTCGAACGGCCGAGTTCATCCTCGCGCTGGAATTGAAGGCAACCCGTACTTTCGCAGACCTAAGGGTCCGCTCGAGCGGGGAAGTCCACGCTCGAGCGGGGACCCTATTTTCTGAAATCCTGTTTTTGCATTTGGTGTTCTGTTTTCCGTTCTCTTTCACTCGCAAGCACTCTTAGGCATATGTTAAGCATTGTAAATGAGTTAATGAGATAATAATAAAGCCTAAAGAGGAATATGTGAATTAAAGAACGGATTGAACTGTTAATGACCCTTTTGTGTTCATGAAATGTGTAGGGTCAAGTTCCAGGGCAAATCCACAAGCTGATCACTGTGAGTAATATCAATACTTGAAAGCTTATCAATGTCCAATTGTGTATTCCCTTATAAGCTTTATGAGTTGCTAATTGGGATTATGGACAAAGGTCTGACATGAATAAATGAATGGGCCAAAGGCCGTTTTGATATAAATGAATGGGCCAAAGGCCGTTTTGATATAAATGAATGGGCCAAAGGCTGTTTTGATATAAATGAATGGGCCAAAGGCCGTTTTGATATAAATGAATGGGCCAAAGGCCGTTTTGATATAAATGAATGGGCCGAAGGCCGTTTTGACACAGATGAATGGGCCAAAGGCCGTTTTGACATGAATGAATGGGCCGAAGGCCGTTTTGACATGAATGAATGGGCCGAAGGCCGTTTGGACGTAGATGGAAATCAGAATGGGCCAAAGGCCAATATGTTTAGAACTACAGTCACTTGATCTGAACTTTGTATAAATGTACATATGTTAAGTAGGAATATGAATTGGGCCCAAGGCCGTTTGGAGTATATTGTTCTACATATTATTTGTATGACTTTTGTATTTGATATTATTCACTGGGCTATCGCTCACGCTCATTCATGTGTTTGTAGGTGAGCCAAGGGAAGTTCAAACCCAGCCCCAGTGAAGTCTGCTAGGAAAAATCCAAGTTTTGGGGAAGTTAGCCTTGCGTCTCACTCTTGAGACCTATCCTTGCCTCTTTGCCATGTATTTTATATTTGGTCTTGTCGGTAAGGACTTTATGTATATCTGTATATAGTCTGTCATAGGTTGACTCATTTTGGATGATCCTGTCTGTAATGAATTTCATGAAACTGTACTTTTGATGTGGGTTATTAACATATCTGAGTATGGTCTGTTGATGTGCATATAAGCACGGCTCTATGGACAAAGTTTTAAATTTTTGCTTCCGTTTGGCCCCTTTACTCTGACAAGTCATTTTATTTTGGTCTGAGGCCGTAGGTAATCACAGGATTACTAGCCGGTCATGTCCTTAACCCATAGGGGCGGGTTCGGGTCGTGACAGAGTGGTATCAGAGCACGAGTTAATAACTCACGCACTTGTCCAAAAGAGCAATGAGCGTCTAGAAAAGATCTAGGATGCATTCATGTGATAAGTATGAATTCGAAAGCATCGAGAATATGCTTAAGTGTTTTGATTTGGGCAATTACGTTCTATAAGTTGTGCTATACTTGCATTGCAAATTGTTTGACTACATACGCTCTCTAGTATATGCATATTTGTAGAATCTTTTGTATATTGTATGATGCAAGTTTAATCAGATGGTGAGTAAGAACTCCGTAAAGTTATGTTTAACTTTAAATATTTGTTGATGATATGAAATGACAAGTACCCTGGAATGCTATGTTTTGTATGAATGATTGTCCAAATTTTCCTGGAACGTAATTGTGGTATCCTTAGCAGAGGCCCTTGCCCAGGGGACATAATACTGTGGCTTATGGTCATGAGGCCCTCGCCCGGGGGGAAATAATACCGTGGCCTATGTATGAGGCATGTTGCCGGTACCGAAGGTTCCATTATGGGACTTGATATGCTTGACCAACATGATATGCTATGCTAAAGGGAGTACCACACATGATTGGAATATGAGATATGAATTGTTACACTAATGTGTACAACAAGTTTGTTTTGTTATAATGCACATACATGAATATATGAATCATGAAAAGTTGTTTATATGCATTCAATTCTGCCTACGGGTGTCTATGTGAAATATGAACATGATTTGAGTCTATAATTACTTAGTAAATGTTTAGCATGTGATATTTGATAAGTATGCAACTATCTGTTACGTATGTGAATAACTACGTACGATATGTGAAATGAAAATATAAAGACGTGCCTATGTGTGACTATGTGTTTATTTTTGTATTGGACATCCCCGTATTTGGCATGAGTTAATAAGGGTTCGTGTAGAACGTGGTTAAAGTAAGGGCATGCGAGTTGGCAGACTCCTTTACAGCCCGACCTGATAGACTAGAAAGAATGGTACAAGAAATGGCAGAGATCTTAAGACAACAATGTCAGTTGCTGTTATGGTAAGAACTTTTGCCACCACCAGTGTAAGAAACGCCGAGGAGTCGGATTTTGGGGGCTTGTCATAAGTGTGGTAAATGGACCATATGGTAAGGAATTCTCCCCGAACTGAACAAATGCGAGTAAATCTTCTGCCTCAGTTGAATTCGTACCAATGGTGGAAATTGCTAATCAAGATAGAGTAATTGTATTCGTCCCAGAAAGCACTCAAAATACTGCAACCGTTATCCCAGGTATCTGTACTGTTTATAAACAAATGCCTATGTGTTGATTGATTCTGAATTAGTACGTTTGTACATCTTTGCTTGGGATATTATTTGATTCGGATCGGCATATTTTTCCATATCTGCTGCATGTGTACCTGGATTGGTTAGACCTACATGATCGAGACCGTATTCATTGAATGTGTATGTTCCATATGGGGAAATTTGTGAAATGCATATTGGGGTATCGATTAGCTCTGCACATGCACATGTACATCTGAACCAATGCTCAGGGTGATTTGTTATATTACTGTTTCGATGACTAAACCATACGATCGCGTGACTAAGTTGAGCACCCTAAATGATGAACTCTATAATTGTGATACCATGTATTTTGATGGGTAGAAAATTGACTGGATTATGTGACTATACTGGGCTCGACTCATAAACCTACATTTTGTGACTAATTTGGAACTTTTGTGTAACAGACCCTATCTTATGTACAACCGAGGAACTCTGTTTAATGTGTTACTGTGCACCATGTGCTTGTATATAAGACTTGTTTGGGAATTGCTGTATTGATTATGGTACATACCTTCCGATCTGAATGACTGCACGTTTATACAACTACCCCCAAATTTATGTAGGCGATGCCATATTGTACATGACTTGAAATGCTTTGATATGAACAGTTGTGATGAATAATTCTGATATGACTTTGAGAAACTATCAACCATGTACCTAAGCGAATGAAGTATGCCTTATAGAACCGAATGTGCCCTATTCGAGAAAATTTTTATCTGATTCAATCCGATAGAACCTTTGCCTGATATTGTTCCAATGGAACCCTCATCTGATATAATTTGGTGGAACCTTGTTCGATCTAATCTGACAATACCGTTGCTTGGGTCGACCGATAAGACCCTCTATCTAATTCGATTTCGTAAAAAGGGGGATTAAGAATTACTTGTGAATAAATAGCCAGATTATTCTTGACAGAAAAACTGATAGATCCAAAACTTGAATTCGTTTGGAATACTTGACTTATTTGAAAGACCTTTTGTGGGCTGTCAACAGATTGATCTAACTATGAACACCGTTGAGAACCAATCCCTAACTATTGAGGACATATGTGTTAAAAAAATGAACCGAATTGTACAAACCCCGTGATTGGGTGTCGTAAGGAGTGTTGTTCCATTTTGTTTGTTTGACACTATGGGAACCGATGATGGTAGATTGATTTGATTTCGAGCAGTACTGAACATTTGTCTTTGACTGATCAGAACATGTTTTGCAAGGGAGAGTGGTTGCTTCAGTATTATCAGACTTTGGGGAAATCAGGTTATAGTGAATGGTGTTGTGTTGCTTTGATGACATTCTTAGAGTGTCCTTCGTGCTAGGGGACGTTAAGCCTATGTAGCACCTTTGATCGAGATACCTTTTGCCACCGACGGTTTCGTACGGGTGGGTTTGACTAATCGATCTCGAGTCGGCCACCGACGGTCGTGAACGGGTGTGCTTGATTCCGAGACGATTATTCCTTTGTTTTGTCCAGAATGTCATCCTTTGGTATTATGCAAATGTTATAGACATCCTTGAAGCTTTGAAAAATCCAGATTATCCATAAGTGTGCGAATTCAGTACACCTTGTGAACGCCTGCCCAGCGCCATTATATTCTGTAATTGGGGCCCTGAGGATGTGTAAATTGTGCTTAACATGTGATTGACTCCTTTGATACTACCTTTTCCATTATGGAGGTTTATATATGAATTGCCTTATGCTTTTGATGACTATCAGATAATGTGGAAAGACTCAATAGAACAGGGAATTGAATATTGAACTGAATTATGAACTGTAAACTGTTGAATGAATTGAGAACACGTGTATTATGTCAGAAATTGCCTGCTTCGATGTTATTGTACTTTACAATCAGTATTATGGGATGTCTGGACTATGTGTATTGTGTGGGTAATTACTTCGATGTTACCTTTGTTGTTTCGAGAATCAGTATCTGGATCCACCTTATATTCCTGAAGACTTTTAATTGACCTTGGATAATTGTGATGAGTCACTGGACTAAATACTGAATCAAATCGTGAATTGGGAAATTATTGAAGAATGAATTGAACTTTTGTGACACGGAATAGACCGAACTTCTGTGATAAAGTTAGCTGACATTGAAATAAATATGTTGGTGACCTACCTTGAAGAGGGCAGTTGGTGAATATGTCTAAATGTTTTTCGGTGCCAACGGGTCGAAGTTGAATTTCAGATAGTGGCGGGACTACTTCAACCTCTCTCTATTTTGGAATGGAAATGGGAATATGTGGCTACAAATTTCGTTGTGGGGCTACCTTGAGCACCCAAGGTATAAGTCCCATTTGGGCTATTGTAAGTAAAATTATTGAAGTTGCCCATTTCTCCCTATAAAATTTTGTATGATGCTTGTAGACTAGCCACTGTTTACATCGATAGGATCACTCGTTTACATGGGGTCCCAGTATCTATTCTGTAGATAGAAATCCTAAAATGTGTTTGAATTTTGAAAAGCCTTCAAGAGGCAATGGGGGCTCAGCTTCTGTTCTGTTATGTTACCCGGACCCGGAGGTCCCCTTATGGGACTGGTTATTCGTAACCTCACGTGTATATGTTCTGTTCTGTTCCGCTTTGTTCTGTTTTGTTAATGCTAATGAATGTATCGCGTAAACTCAATCATGACTTATGACTCCTGTATATGACCTGGACGAATTATGAATTTGATACGAAACTGAATTATGATTCGGCGCTGTTTTCCATCCGCAAATTGATGAATGATCAGAAAGAACTTGTTAGATTTTTGGGAGAAATACTCCAAATTTATGCAGTAGATTTTTCAGGGGATTTGAAAGATCTATCTATTGTTGGCAGACTTTGCTTACAACCACAACCTACACTCTAGATTGGTGTGACACCATACAAGCCTTGTATGGAAGAAAATGTAAGTCCCTAACTGATTGGGAACAGAGTGTTGCTTGATTTTGAAACTAAGTAAATGGCTATAAAAAGGGATCGGAACCGTTGAATGAAAGGTGTTTCGAATTGTGTTCGACTAAGGGTGAAATAAGTTTGAGGGACCAAACTTCCTAAAGGGGGGAAGACTGTGATACCCCTGTTCCGTAATGCGTTAATTGGCCCTTAATATGAATTTGATTATATGTTCGATATGATTTGGCGTGCCATTATGTGATGTATGTGATTCTAGAATTCTATCTGTCCACCGTAGGAATATCTGTTCGAATAATCTGCTTTGGAATTAAATTGAGGGCCTTATCGGCCATAGAACTCGAAATTGATTGCGCCACTGTGATTGGCATAATTTTTAGAGCCTACGGTGAAATTTAATTGAAAATTGATTTGGGTCAGATTAAATCGATTAAATTGATGAATTAAGTGCCCAAATATTTTATAATGAAATAATGTGATGAGTGGGGCTAAATAAGGGCCTTATTATGATCCATTCCACACCCTTATGTCATTTTGGCTGAAGTCTAACTCTCTAGAAAAGAGAGAGAGACGACTTTGAGAGAGAGGGGAGGCACCTTTGGGCATTTTGATTCAAAATTGTGAATGTGGAAGGCTAGGTGCAAGACTTGGCCATAATTGTGAAGATTGAGCCTCTAGGTAAGCATTGATTCTTGAATTTATAAGTTTGAATCTGTGATCTAGTAAGTTCAAGGATTGTTGTGATCAAGAGCATGCAATGAGTTGATTTTTGTTGAGTTTGAAGTCTTAGAACTCATGCATGTAAGGAATTACTTTGAATTTGCATGTTTGAGCTTGAAACACATGATTTATGTAGAGTTTTGGTTAAAGCTCATGTTGTAATCGCCATTTGTACCATTTAAGTTGAGAATGATGAGCATCTCTCACATTAATGTACAAATCATGGGAGTATAAGTCTTGAATGTTTGAATTTGAGCATGTTGGTGATGGGTTTGAGATATTTTGAGACATGCATGTAGATAAATTATGAAATTGAGCTTCAATATGTTGCAATTCTATGGTTGTACCATGTTAGTACATGATTATGCGAAGTTTGGACCGAAATCATGCCTTTAGAGCCTTTGAATGTCGAGATGAAGCTCAAGAACTCAATCTGGAAAACCCAGATTTTCGATGTCCGCTTGAGCGGGTGAAGTGCCGCTCGAGCGGAGAAAACGAGCTCTCAGCATTTTCTACAGACATGGTTCCCGCTCGAGCGGGGAAGTTGATGCTCGAGCAGGGAGCTATGTAGACAGGAGCTCGAACGGCCGAGTTCACGCTCGAGCTGGAATTGAAGGCAAGCAGTACTTTCGCAGACCTAAGGGTTCGCTAGAGCGGGGAAGTCCACGCTCGAGCGGGGACCCTATTTTCTGAAATCCTGTTTTTGCATTTGGTGTTCTGTTTTCCGTTCTCTTTCACTCGCAAGCACTCTTAGGCATATGTTAAGCATTGTAAATGAGTTAATGAGATAATAATAAAGCCTAAAGAGGAATATGTGAATTAAAGAACGGATTGAACTGTTAATGACCCCTTTTGTGTTCATGAAACGTGTAGGGTCAAGCTCCAGGGCAAATCAACAAGCCGATCACTGTGAGTAATATCAATATTTGAAAGCTTGTCCAATGTCCAATTGTTATTTCCCTATAAACTCTATAAGTCGTTGATTGGGATTGTGGACAAAGGTCTGACAGGAGTAAATGAATGGACCGAAGGTCGTTTTGATATGAATGGACCGAAGGTCGTTTTGATATAAACGAATGGACCAAAGGTCGTTTAGATGAAAATGAAATGGGCCGAAGGCCATTTGACACAGATGAATGGGCCAAAGGCCGTTTTGACATGAATGAAATGGGCCGAAGGCCGTTTTGACATGAATGAATGGGCCGAAGGCCGTTTTGACTAGATGGAAATCAGAATGGGCCAAAGGCCAATATGTTTAGAACTACAGTCACTTGATCTGAACTTTGTATAAATGTACATATGTTAAGTAGGAATATGAATTGGGCCCAAGGCCGTTTGGAGTATATTGTTCTACATATTGTTTATATGACTTTTGCATTTGATATTATTCACTGGGCTATCGCTCACGCTCATTCATGTGTTTGTAGGTGAGCTAAGGGAAGTTCAAACCCAGCCCCAGTGAAGTCTGCTAGGAAAAATCCAAGTTTTGGGGAAGTCAGTCTTACGTCTCACTCTTGAGACCTATCCTTGCCTCTTTGCCATGTATTTTATATTTGGTCTTGTCGGCAAGGACTTTATGTATATCTGTATATAGTCTATCATAGGTTGACTCGTTTTGGATGATCCTGTCTGTAATGAATTTTGTGAAACTGTACTTTTGATGTGGGTTATTAACGTATCTGAGTATGGTCTGTTGATGTGCATATAAGCACGGCTCTATGGACAAAGTTTTAAATTTTTGCTTCCGTTTGGCCCCTTTAATCTGACAAGTCATCTTATTTCGGTCTGAGGCCGTAGGTAATCACAGGATTACTGGCCGGTCATGTCCTTAACCCATAGGGGCGGGTTCGGGTCGTGACATTACCGGGGCACCCTTTTCGACCATTCGACCTTGTGCATATTCGGATCCATAGTGACCATTCCAAGTTAGGACAGGCTGCTTACCCGATATTAGGTTGTTTGAGAACCGCTGCGTGCATAGTGAAACCCTAGCTCCTGACAAAATAGGACAGGGAAACCCTACCCCAACATAGGGGTGTTTTGGCTCTCTTTACTTGCTATGTGCTTTTAGAGTGTTGCTCTACAGGAACATGCATATCAGTTTGCAAGATTGAGTATTAGGCCTGAGGGTATCAGCATCAGTTTATGAGAATCAGTTATCTGCGGGTATCAGGGTTCAGTTTTGGGAACAGAAATTTGGGGAACAGTGATCAGTATCGAGGAACAGTGTGTTCGGATTACCGACTATATATTATGAATATCCAACTGTGTATTGTGCGTTTATTTTATGTCGTTATGCTGTCCGGCTGTTAGTTGATTTACTGCTTTATTTATCTTTTTGCTAGGTAGTTTAGCATCATTGCTTCCAACCCGGTAGATATTCCCCAAGCACTCTGGATCAGAGGTCGTCGGCTCCATCGATCTGAGGATCTGATAGAAGGACAACCGGTGTACCCCTCTCTACCCCCGATTACTAAACGGAAGGCAACTAGGCAGAGGGCATTGGTTCAACAGTCAGTACAAAGGGCTTTATCTACCCCACCTGTGTACAGTAGGAATCAGGATCCTGTTTCACCCGCAGAAAGGGAACATATACCAACAATTCAGTCAGAACAGAGCAGCATGGCTAGTCTAGAAGAGATGGTGCGCCAACTCCAAGAAAGCATGAAAATGATGCAGCAGGATGCTGTCCGACAGGCAGAATTCGCCAGACAACAAGCCACAGTTATGGGTGAGCAAGCGAAGTTAATTGTGAGATTGCAGCAGCAAACTGGGGCGTCAGCTTCACATCAAGTCCCTCCCCCACTAAGGGTTCCAATACCCGAAGAGACGCCAAACGCCCGGAATGTCCAAGAAGATACAGACATCCCAACGGGGCCGGCTCCACCCCCGATTCTGCCTCAACAATCCAAGGCACCCACTCCTATCAATCTATCGGATTCTCCCTTCGAGTCCGAGGTAGACCCCGTGGCATTAAAAATGCACAAGCTTGAAAAGCTATTCAAGAGATCTCAAGGTGTGAAGTCCATTCCAGACATTGGAGACGGATACACTGACGCAGCCGTGACGCTGCCAGATCGGTTTAAGATGCCACAAATTGATCGTTTTGACGGATCTGAGGATCCCATGGTACACCTGCGACTATTTTCAGACTTCCTAAGGCCAATGGGCCTCACTAGATTGCAGAAGCTGTCTTTATTTGGCCGGACCCTGTCGGGTGTAGCGGCCGCATGGTATGCCAAATTGGAGGATGATGTCAAGAGAAGTTGGGACGAGATGGCTGAGGCCTCCATCCTGCAGTACTCGTATAACACACAAATCGAGATCACGACCCGGGATCTCGAGACAACGAGGCAAGAAATCAAGGAGAGCTTCTCAGAATTTGTAACCAGATGGCGGGCTAAGGCTTCGATGATGACCTTAAGACCCACGGACAAAGACCAGATTCGAATGATTGTGCGCAATCTTCAGCCGAAGCTAATGCAAAAGATGATTGTAATCCCCTTCCCTACCTTTGCTGATCTGCATGAAATGGGGGTGCAGATCGAGGATGCCTTAAAACAAGGCCTGATTGATAACGACCGGGAGCAACCCCGCAGAACTTTCAATCGTAATACTAATGCAGGCCCGAGTTGCGCTACGACTACCAGGACTTCCGAAGTGAGTATGGTCACCACCAATCCTTCCCCGAGAACTTTGGCCGCCACACCATTCTCCGGTGCGTCCGGAAGCAACCCACAAACAGCGAAATACCCTCCAAAAAATACCAGAACCTTCGCTCCACTTTATATGCCCTTGTCCAAAGCTTTGGGGGTTTTGATCAGAAAAGGGCATCTGAAGCCCCTAGAGTCGCGGCCCCTACCGGAAAGACTCCCCGCTGCCCACAATCCAGCCAAGTATTGTGCGTTCCATCAGCAGCACGGTCACGATACCGACCTGTGTTTTCGATTGCGTCATGAGATCCAAGATCTCATTGATAATGGGGTGATTTTACCTCCTGAGAAACCCAATGTTACTACAAATCCTCTCCCCACACATAACCAAGCTCCACCACCCAAAAGAATCAATTTCATCCACACTGGGGTCGCATCCTACGATCCTAGTATCTATATCACACCCTCCTACCTGCCTAAGCCGGAGGTCTCCCTTCCTGATTGCACCGATTTGTGCATGATGGACGTCTCCATAACCCAACCCAAGCCAGTGGTGATGACCATCGAGAGCAGGAGGGAGAAGACTCCGAAGGAAAAGGGGGTTGTCAAACTAGAGTCTGCGGAATCTGGGAGTGATGTTAGGAACGCTTACAGTCCGAGTGACTACATTTCACCAATGGGCCAGAATAGACTAGATGTCGAATTTCCAGCCGGGGGAGAGCTGTGTGCAATCCAAGGGGACAGTCCAGGACAGGGAACGGATGATTTGACAGCTGTGGAAGAGGATCTTGCCAAGTTCCAGTTTTACGATAACCAAGATCCAGAAGACCCAACCGTCAACTTGTTCGATTATGAGGAATCGGCTGAGGCCACGGGATGGTTGGACGATCAGCCAGATGTGGTAGGAGGGTTTCACACAGAACAAGGCCCGGCAGGGGCACGAATGTCAATAACAGCCGGGATGGTTGAAAAGCAGAATACATCGCCAGAGAGCGCCGGTGTCGAGAGTTTCGCTCGGGAATGGAGCATTTTGAGTACAGGGATCAGTGAGCAATCTACTGCATTGACACAGTCAGAACAAGA
>NW_021025891.1:809279-852815 GCF_004153795.1 Camellia sinensis
ACATCATCTGTTAGCACGGGGTGCTAAAACTGAGATTTATTTCAGAAATGGAAGTCCCACTTTTAAGAAAGAGTGATTGACTTGTTGGAGAAATATAACGTGGCTTTTCATGAAGTCATCCATACCGGCTGCAAACCAACGGAGCGGTCGAGGCCGCCAATAAGAATATCAAACACATACTGCGGAAGATGGTGGAGACCTACCGGGATTGGCCAGATAAGTTGCCGTTTGCTCTGTGGGGCTACAGGACTTCAATTAGAACTTCTACCGGAGCGACTCCATATTCGTTGGTTTATGGAATGGAGGTCGTTCTACCTATCGAAATTGACGTTCCGTCTTTACGGGTATTGGCTGAGTGTCAGATCGCGGAGGCTGATTGGCAGTAGAGCAGGTTTGAGGAACTCATGCTCTTTGACGAGAGAAGGCTGAAAGCACTGTACCACGTCCAAAGTTATCAACGGAGAATTTCCCGGGCTTTCAACAAGAAGGTTAAGTCCAGAAGTCTAAAATAAGGGGATTTGGTGCTCAAGGACAACCGAGCTCCCATCCACGACCCAAGGGGCAAGTTCAGACCCAATTGGACCGGTCCCTACATCGTCAAAGCTATCTGGTCAGGTGGAGCCGTGGTTCTGATGGACTTAGATGGCTTGGAATTCTCCCAACCGATCAACATGGACAAGTTGAAGAAATATTACCCTTGAGAGTCTCGCTAGGCCGAAAACCCGAAAGGGCGACCTAGACAAAAGTCAAAGCACAAAAAATTAGAAAATATAAAAACTGAGCTCGCAAGGCTGAAAACCCGCAAAGGGCGGCCTTGGCAAAAGTTAGAGCGCAAAAGGAGAGCGAAAATACTCGAGTGAACCTAAACCTGAACTACGTAAGGCTTGATTCCCATCTTTGGTATACGTAGGCAGCTTCATCCTGAAGTTCAGCCATAACACTTCCCCGATCAACTTTGTCCATTTGATCATCTCAGTCATCTTTGTCTATCAGCATCCATCGGAATCTCCAACGCAGTGCTTTTCAGACTAGGGGCAATTTTCCGTTGTTGTGCACTACGGTGCTCTTCAGACTAGGGGCAACTTTCCAGTTGCAGAGATCTGGGGTTGTGCATGTCAGTGACAGATCTCAGACGTGTCCAGTTCTGATCCATATCGAAAATATTTTTGAGAAGTTTTAGTAAAGCCGATTTCGTTCAAATAATCTTTTTACAACTTTGACCATTTTTGGACCAAAAGCGGAAAATTTTCAGTACCACAACCTTCAATTTCATTGATTTCAAAACAGAGTTCTCCTGCTCTTGCATACAATCGAAGTTGCTTTTTATTACATTCATAAAGAAAACTTGAAAGTACTAATAAAGTAATAAATCTGGGGCATAGTCAAGTCAGGTGTTCCTGCGCCCCCTCCCAGAGCTGGTCGAAGCCTCTGATGCTAAGCTGGGCCCAATCTATGCTTCTTCGTTGAGCCAATCCACGCACTCGTCAAACAAAGTGCAACTGAAAGTAAGAGCGGGGGCCAGGAGTTCTCTCATCCTCCACGCGGTGGCCTGCCAAGCAAGCTGTGCGCCTCGGGCTGGGAATGCAGCAGGATACTCTATCCCCTCTGGCGGGCAGGTCTGATCATGGCCAAATTGGCGTCGAATCCGAAATGGGAAGTAAAATACACAGTGGGTGAGACCAACCAATTGAATCCCAGTCTGCCGAGGCATATTTTAACTCATTGCCAGAAGGCTCAGCCAAGGGCACCGCCAAGCAATACGGTCTGCGGACAAGCGGCACATCCAAGCAAACCACCATCCCTCATCTAAGGCATTGACTAGACGGTGCCGAAAGAAGTAGCCGCGAGCTGAATATGCTGGGCAAGAGTCCACAACCTGTAGTTTGTCCATCAACCATACCTGGGGAGGGATGAAAAATGAAAGAATAAAGAATAGAGAGATGTACAAGGAGAGAAAAGTGAGAATAGGGTTTTGTGAGAAAAAAAAAACGAGTTTGAAGGCCGAGTGATCTGAGTAATACATAAATGCGAGATTGGGTGGGAAAATATTACTTGTAGTAGTAGTGGACTCCCTGCTAATCTGGTCGTCTCATGACGGTAAAAGGCGTCTAAGCCCATTAACGTCTCGGCCAGAGTCATCGCAATACAGCCCTTGCCCTCTCTCAAGCCTTGGGCAACCTCAATCAACCGGAAGCTAGCCCCTCCGGAGCCTGAGACGAATAGAAAATGGGACAGCATGCACAAGCAGAGGGCATGTCGCCGGAAGCCTTGCCAGTGATGGTTGTTGCGATCACCAGCATCAGAAAATCGATTGGCCAAACTCGGAATGTCCAACATCCCGTCACAAATTAGAGACCGAGCATCGCGCATGCTGAGTCCACACATGCGCCCTAAGGATTGGGCATGACCAAAATTAAGTTGGGGCAGGAGCTCTTCGTCGCGCTCGGACTCCATTAAGACTTGAAAGTCTTCAAAGGTGGGACATATCTCTTGCCCGGCGAAGTTAAAGACATGTGTCACCGGATTCCAAAACCTTGCCGCAGCTTGAAGGAACGGAAGGTGCAACAGGGTACGACCCAGAGTGAATAGTGCATTTATGCCGAAGCCCCGGAAATTCAACTTTTCCGAGCCATCCAAGCTAGCAATCCAAGCTGTGAGATTTTGAGCAAGAAACTCTTCCATCAGAGCAAATCAGTGTGGAATTGAGACAAACTACGAAGTTGGGGTCTTTTGTAGGAGATAAGGTTGGGTGGAGGACAGGTGTCAACATTCTGGTGATTCCCTCATTCATAGCCGGCCGGCCAAAAACTCTGCCGACCGGCCATCACATTTTGTCGACCGAACAAATTTTTGGCCGATGGCCATTCCTTGCGGCCGGTGGCCTCTGACCCTGGCCGATGGGCTTCGTCCTGGTTCCCTGAGCTGTTTATGCTAGGGATTAGGGAACTCCACCACCTCCGATCCCTCCCCCGGTGATCGACTCTTGCGAAGCCACGCCTGTTTGCTTGTCGAGTTTTTGAACATTTGCTTATCGAGTTGTATTTCACTCTCTTTGAGATTTTGATTTGTTTATCGAGTTGTACTCACGCTTGTTTGGTCCTATCCTGTCTTTGTACATTTGCTTATCGAGTTGTAAGTCGATTCACTACCTGATTATTACGATGCGAATACTTGGTGTTCAAAATGAGTACGATTTTCGTTCACATTGTGGTGTGATACCTTGCGATGCGATGCATAGAAAGTTTACAAACGCAAACATCTTTTGGATAAAATGGTTGTTTCATTCCCGTCATGTGATTCGCAAAAGTGTGTAAATTTTGAGAAAGAATAAAACCTGCCCGAGGCAATGCAATGCGCTTAAACTACTAGTAAAAAGGAAAGTAAAACATAGAAGGACAGGGTAGCCGAGTGTCGGAATGGATACCAGCAAAACTCCCCTTGCGGACAACACGCCCTCCATGCCTTTGATTCGGGTCAACGACATGGTTTCGCACCTTCGCTACTTGAGACCCCACAGGGACGCGCGCTTTTGAAACATGGACCTTCGAGTTGACCTCAGGCCATAACTTCTGCGAATGATGCTCGATACGTACGAAGAACGTTCCTTCCTGTATCCTTTTTTTTTATGTCTTCAGGGTTCCCACAACTCGCTTCAATTACGCTGTGTTACATCCCTGCATTATGGATGATATGTCCTCACTCGCCTATGTTCAAGCATGTTAATTACATTGCCTGCGTAGACCGCATGTTTGTAATCTCTTTCTTTACTTGCGTAGACCGCATGTTAATTACTTTACCTGCGTAGACCGCATGTTTATAATCAATTTTATTACTTGCGTGGACTGCATGTTAATTACATTACCTGCGTAGACCGCATGTTTGTAATCAATTTTATTACTTGCGTAGACCGCATGTTAATTACATTACCTGCGTAGACCGCATGTTTATAATCAATTTTGTTACTTCCGTAGACCGCATGTTAATTACATCACCTGCGTAGACCGCATGTTTTTAAGCACTTTCTTTACTTGCGTAGACCGCATGATTAATAAATTCCATTACTTGCGTAGACCGCATGTTCTGCTTGCGTAGACCGCATGATTAATCAATTTCATTACCTGCGTAGACCGCCTGTTTTGCTTGCGTAGACCGCGTGTTAATTTCATTACTTGCATAGACCGCATGTTTAATCAATTTCATTACTGGCGTAGACCGCATGTATTGCTTGCGTAGATCGCATTATTGTTCAATTTCATTACTTGCGTAGACCGCATATTCTACTTGCGTAGACCGCATGACTGTCCAACTTCATTGCTTACGTAGACCGCAGTATTACTTGCATAGACCGCATGTTTCGACTTGCGTAGACCACATGCTTATGTTCAATTTCACTGCCTGCGTAGACTGCATGCTCATGATCAATTTCATTGCCTGCGTAGACCGCATGTTCCACTTACACATCTGTACCTTCACAGCATTATTATGCTCCCCACTTTCTTTGCATTGTCACGCATTCCGAGTATGCTATTATGTATGTTCCTAACAATATTGTACCTGTTAAGTTTGTTTTCTTTGCAGGCACGATATTGTATGTACGGTTCATTTGAAGCTGGTGCAACCAGACAAGCCGCACAGGTATTGTATCCCCCGGGTGAGACGTATTGAGAATTGCATAATTCTCTTACATCCTTTCTGCATTGTAGTGTAGTTCGGTGTATACTAGCTTAAATCGTCGCATGTGTGCTTCATTGCAGTTTTCTTTACATGATCATAAGTTATGCTCGGCTTCGTGCATTGTCTTGCATTTTGCCCCTGCCTTCGGGCGCATACCATCTCTGTCTTGCATGTTTATCTGAGTCTTCGGCCTTGTCAAAAATGGGTCGTCTCTGGGCTTTGACATTCACTCCCATCATTGTTATGACTTTCGAGTTCTGTCAAAGAGGGGCAACTGTAGACACCCCATTTTTTTGACCGTCCTCAAGACTTGGATGTCACCGTTTGAACACTCGGTGATTATCCATGTTTGTGTTCGTTTGGAGTTCCCGGAGGTCTCGGCTACGCGCCTTGCCTCAGGATCTCCGAACTTGACTGTTTAGTGTCTGGTTTCACACCAAACACTTGTGGTTTGCCTTGGAAGGGGAGGGAATGCCTTGTGAGATATTCCCATACACCACCGGCAGTGGCTAGGGGTCACCGGCTGGTTTTTGCTTCCATCGGCAATCTTTTCTGCCGGTCGGCACATTTTGTTGTCGGTCGGCACTCTTTTTTGTCAAAATGACATTTTTGGGCAGCCGACCACTGTTCATCTACTTTATGTAGATATTTTGTGCCAGCTGTGATAGCTGGCACCAACTCTGCCTCCCTCCATATCTCCCTCTAACCAAGCTTGTTGTATAAGCTTTGCAAGAGGGAGTTCTATAAGCGGAAGGCTCTCCTCTTGGCTCTAGGTTAGAGACTTGGAAGCAAAAACCAGAGGTTCTACATATAGATACATCCTATCTCTATATCTCCCTCTCTCTCCTCCATTGTGTGTATTTCTTGGCCTAAAAGTGTGTTTTTACCTTACTTTTGCACCAATACACACACTATTACACCTAGCTCCGAGATTGAGGGACTTGGGAGGTTGATTCTTGAGTTTTTGGACTGATTTTGATCAAAAGAAGAGGGCTGGACCATTTGTTCTTCAAAGGATCTTCAAGGGTGAGCACTTTACTTTAGATTCCCCAAACTTGCAATAGTTTTTAACCTATCTTGCTTGCTGATTTAGCTTTTGTGCATAACATAAAAAAGGCTTACATTTTCATGCTTTAGAACTTTCATTAAGGTTGTTTTGTGTTTTGAGTGCAAACTCACCTTGTTAGGCTTTATTTGGCCCCTTTTGTGCTTCCTTTGTGAGGCCTTGTTTGCTTGAGTGTGTTGGTCTTTTCACCACTAAGAACCAGTTGATTTTCAGTGATAAAGAAGGTGGTTTGAGGTCTTGCATAGGGGAGGGACACCCCTCTCCCTTGGTCCCTCTATTGTCCTCATTTTTGGCTTAATATGGTAGCATGTATGCTCAGTTGTTTATGACTGCTTTTCAGAGGTTTTTTGGGTGTTTTGGATCATGTTATACCTCTGTCCTATGTTGGGTTTACTGGCCTTTTACATGAATAACATACTTGCTTTGAAATCCCATTACTTGGCTTAACGAATGCCATGTTGTAACACATCATTTGAGCATGATTTTGGTTCGGCACTAAGAAGTTTTTAGCATTGTTTTTCCATGCTTAAAGTCTGTTGGTTATCAATTTGGCCATGTTTGACATGCTTGTTATGGTTGCTATGCATTTTGGCTTGTGGACCCTCAAGTGTATGAGTCATAAGTATGCCTTAATTGGTCTACTTTGATGAGTTGAAGTTGTTTGCCATGTCATTTCAGTCCCCAAATCATGCTAGCATGCTTGCATTCATCGTTCCTTTCATGCTTAGAAGATGTGCCCTTTTTATGCTTTGAAATGAACATTGTGCATGCCTAAGTATTTGAGCCTTCAAGGTTGCCATATCATTGGGTTTTAGGGCTGATTTCAGTATATTCAAACTCCGTTTTTGGTTGCATAGCTCATACCATGTTGGCTTGGGGTAGTGATAGTAAGATGCTGCTTTGTTGTGCCTTAACTTTGGGCCTATTAGTGTGTATGCTTCCATGCTTGATTGTCCATTACTTTGGCATCTTTGGCCACTGTTTTGGGGTGTGGCCGAGGCCTCCCATTTCAGCCTAAATACACTCTTGTTTATGGCTACATGTTTGAATTGTTGCCTCTAGTTGTATGCTTGCATTGTGCCATGTTTGCATCTCATTTTAGGTTGCATTATATCGCATTTTGCATGCTTAATACATCACCTTTGCATGTTTGGTTTGCATTGCATTTGGCATGTTTTGCATTTTAACTTCATGTTGCATCTTTAAGTCAAGCTTGTATACATGCATTCCATTGTTTGGTTTGGGGTGTCAAACCAAACTCGAGGGGCGAGGAGTGTTTGTACTTCAAGTGACAAAACACGTCTCAACCCTCGGTCGCCAATCCCCTTGACTCTAACATGATAGGGTCTTGGCATTCATATATGTGTTGCATGCATCTTTACATCAAGTGGCAAATTTGATCCCTTGAGCTATCATGCACCATTGATGGCTCGAGGATCGAGGGCTATGCTTCCCTGAGCTCAAATCATGATAGGAAGCATGACCATGCTCACATGTGCCTGAGATCCCATGCCATACTGTCTATCCTCTGTTTGCTGTCAAAACTGTCTTCTGCAGGAGGTTTTTGCCGACCGGCATAATTCTGCGCCTGCCGGCAATCTGTTTACAGCCGATAGATCCAAAAACGGCCGGTGGGAATTGTGCACTGCCGGTGAGTATTTCCCCTAGCCGGTGGTACTCTGCAGCATGCAAGGAACCTGTCCTGGGGCTTTGGAAATTTTCAGAGAAGCAGGGCAGTATAAACAGAGGTGGCAGTGGTGTGGTACGGGTTTTCCAGGCGAGCCGGGTTTCGAGCATGCATCATTCGCGCATCCCGAGGCAGAGGCTGCGGCCATCCCTTTCCTTTCTTTTTGCATTCCTCCTATTAAGCAAATTAGAAATTCTGTAATAATTTTATTTGCTTATTATTTGGACTGTAATATTTATTTGTATCCTCCGAGCGAGGGGAAATCTGTAATAAGTGTGCGTGTGTGTATGTCTTCCAATCCCTACTTCTTTCTTCCCTTTTATTTACCTGCTTATGATGGTAGACTAGGGCATATTTTAAAGTTAGCATACCTTATGCAATGCATGCGTGCATTCATACATTTGTCCTGCATGCACCGGGCTCGGTACATCATGCTAACTGCATTAGTATTTCAAATTCCAAATTGAATACGTGAATCAATTGGTTGCATTTCACATGCCATATTTAGGTTAGCCGAGCCTACTCTAATTGCATCTTGCATGTGTTGCATTAGTCAACTTGACATGGACTAGGACACGCATGTTTGCTAACTAGTTTATTGTTTTGGCACAGAGTACGATGTAAGTATTTATGTTTTAGCATCCTGCATGCATGTGAGTGTTGCCATGACAGTATGCTTGCCATGCGGCTAAGTGCTTATATGATAAATTGTTTGAATGCCTGTGGGTGAAGGTTAGATTGTTTGAGTTGGAGAAACTCGTTGAAATCCGTATTTTAGCCTACTTTCGAGTAGCAAATTCCAAAGTGTTTTCTAAAAAACGGATATGCAATGCTTATTTCCAAATTAGACAATCTAGTCTATACTTGTTTGCTGCGCGCATAACATAGTAATTCTAGGCTAACAATTGGAATAAGAACACATAATGTTTTCAAAAACGGGTATCACGGTTAGTAGAGGCCGATCTTCGGATCGGGCGAGAGGGGGTGCCCATAGCTGACCTTCCCCAATCGTACCCTAGCTCCCGAGCAGAGAAACTCCGGTGATGACGGACATGTGGCCTTCGGCACCGAGTCAGGGTTTCCTAAATTCCCCCATACAAATATTTAGGTGGCGACTCTGTATCTGGCAAAGCAATCCATGATTGGCACTTCTTTTCAAAAAAAAAATTCTGTTTCTCAAAACGATTTGCCAGATTTGGACTCTTTGGTTCAAGATTAAGAACCGTGACACAAAATCGAGTCCAAACTGTAGCGAGGGCCCCACGCGGGTGCGTCTATAGTTTCTGGCGACTCTGCTAGGGAGAATTAGAGAGCTTGACTCGAACTCGCGATATCATGTTTTGATTTTATTTATGTGTCTCTTTGCATTGCATTTGCATTGGTGCGCCTAGGAACATAGTGTTTGCCATCTGCCATTCCTGAACGGTTTGCCGGAGGCTTGTCTTGTCAAGGCATGACCATAAGGCTGACCGGTTATGGGCTCTGACAGCATGGGAACACAAACCCCGGTTTACCGGGGCACCCTTTTCGACCATTCGACCTAGTGCATATTCGGATCCATAGTGACCATTCCAAGTTAGGACAGGCTGCTTACCCGGTGTTAGGTTGTTTGAGAACTGCTGCGTGCATAGTGAAACCCTATCTCCTGACAAAATAGGACAGGGAAACCCTACCCCAACATAGGGGTGTTTTGGCTCTCTTTACTTGCTATGTGCTTTTAGAATGTATTTCTACAGGAACGTGCATATCAGTTTGCAAGATTGAGTATTAGGCCTGAGGGTATCAGCATCAGTTTATGAGAATCAGTTATCCGCGGGTATCAGGTTAAGTTTCGGGAACAGAGATTTTTGGGAACAGTGATCAGTATCAAGGAACAGTGTGTCCAGTTTACCGACTATGTATTATGGATACCCAACTGTGTATTGTATGTGTGTATTGTATGCCGTTATGCTGTCTGGTTGTTAGTTTATTTACTGCATTATTTATCTTTTTGCTAGGTAGTTTAGCATCATTGCTTCCAACCCGGTAGATATTCCCCAAGCACTCTGGATCAGAGGTCGTTGGCTCCATTGATCTGAGGATCTAATAGCAGGACAATCGGTGTACCACTCTCTACCCCCGGTTACTAAACGGAAGGCAACTAGGCAGAGGGCATCGGTTCAACAGTCAGTACAGAGGGCTTTATCTACCCCACCTGTGTACAGTAGGGATCAGGATCCTGTTTCACCCGCAGAAAGCGAACATATACCAACAATTCAGTCAGAACAGAGCAGCATGGCTAGTCTAGAAGAGATGGTGCGCCAACTCCAAGAAAGCATGAAAATGATGCAGCAGGATGCTGTCCGACAGGCAGAATTCGCCAAACAACAAGCCACAGTTATGAGTGAGCAAGCAGAGTTAATTGTGAGACTGCAGCAGCAAACTGGGGCGTCAGCTTCACAGCAAGTCCCTCCTCCACTAAGGGTTCCGATACCCGAAGAGACGCCAAACGCCCGGAATGTCCAAGAAGATACAGACATCCCAACGGGGCCGGCTCCACCCCCGATTCTGCCTCAATAATCCAAGGCACCCACTCCTATCAATTTATTGGATTCTCCCTTCGAGTCCGAGGTAGACCCCGTGGCATTAAAAATGCACAAGCTTGAAAAGCTGTTCAAGAAATCTCAAGGTGTGAAGTCCATTCCAGACATTGGAGACGGATACACTGGCGCAGCCGTGACGCTGCCAGATCGGTTTAAGATGCCGCAAATTGATCGTTTTGACGGATCTGAGGATCCCATGGTACACCTGCGACTATTTTCAGACGTTCTAAGGCCAATGGGCCTCACTAGATTGCAGAAGCTATCTTTATTTGGCCGGACCCTGTCGGGAGTAGCGGCCGCATGGTATGCCAAATTGGAGGATGATGTCAAGAGAAGTTGGGACGAGATGGCTGAGGCCTTCATCTTGCAGTACTTGTATAACACACAAATCGAGATCACGACCCGGGATCTCGAGACAACGAGGCAAGAAACCAAGGAGAGCTTCTCAGAATTCGTAACCAGATGGCGGGCTAAGGCTTCGATGATGACCTTAAGACCCGCGGACAAAGACCAGATCGGATGATTGTGCGCAATCTTCAGCCGAAGCTAATGCAAAAAATGATTATAATCCTCTTCCCTACCTTTGCTGATCTGCGTGAAATGGGGGTGCAGATCGAGGATGCCTTAAAACAAGGCCTGATTGATAACGACCGGGAGCAACCCCGCAGAACTTTCAATCGTAATACTAATGCAGGCCCGAGTGGCGCTACGACTACCAGGACTTCCGAAGTGAGTATGGTCACCACCAATCCTTCCCCGAGAACTATGGCAGCCACACCATTCTCCGGTGCGTCTGGAAGCAACCCACAAACAGCCAAATACCCTCCAAAAAATACCAGAACCTTCGCTCCACTTTATATGCCCCTCTCCAAAGCTTTGGGGGTTTTGATCAAAAAAGGCCATCTGAAGCCCCTAGAGCCGCGGCCCCTACCGGAAAGACTCCCCGCTGCCCACAATCCAGCCAAGTATTGCGCGTTCCATCAGCAGCACGGTCACGATACCGACCTGTGTTTTCGATTGCGTCATGAGATCCAATATCTCATTGATAATGGGGTGATTTTACCTCCTGAGAAACCCAATGTCACTACAAATCCCCTCCCCACACATAACCAAGCTCCACCACCTAAAAGAATCAATTTCATCCACACTGGGGTCGCATCCTACGATCCTAGTATCTATATCGCACCCTCCTACCTGCCTAAGCCGGAGGTTTCCCTTCCTGATTGCACCGATTTGTGCATGATGGACGTCTCCATAACCCAACCCAAGCTTGTGGTGGTGACCATCGAGAGCAGGAGAGAGAAGACTCCAAGGGAGAAGAGGGCTGTCGAGCCAGAGTCCGCGAAATCTGGGAGTGATATTGGGAACGCTTATAGTCCGAGTGACTACATTTCACCAGTGGGCCAGAATAGACCAGATGTGGAATTTCCCGCAGAAGGAGAGCTGTGTGCAATCCAAGGGGACAGTTCAGGGCAGGGAATGGATGATTTGACAGCTGTGGAAAGGGATCTTGCCAAGTTCCAGTTTTACGATAACCAAGATCCAGAAGACTCAGCCATCAACTGGTTCGATTACGAGGAATCTGCGGAGGCCACGGGATGGTTGGACGATCAGCCAGATGTGGTAGGAGGGTTTCAGTCAGAACAAGGCCCGGCAGGGGCAGAAATGTCAATAACAGCTGGGATGGTTGGAAAGCAGAATACATGGCCGGAGAGCGCCGGTGTCGAGAGTTTCGCTCGGGAATGGAGCATTTTGAGTACAGGGATCATTGAATAATCTACTGCATTGACACAGTCAAAACAGGAAAGATTCAAAGATTCTGAGAGGGTCAGGAAGGCAAAAGGCCACGTGGGGGTTGAGACTACCATAAGCACAGAAATGGAGAATGCTGCGAGCATAGGGATAAAAGGTACTGCAAATATCGGGACAGTTATGCCAGAACCAGACAGATGCCTGTCGGCTGCAGATGGTATGTGGTGGGAAGACGACGATCTATATCTGGCCCACACGGACGAAGATTGGGAAGGTAACCAACCAGATGATACCTGGTATATCGGCGAAGTCGATCACATGACTAGGAGTGGACGGTATTTCAAGCCTCCACACCTAGATCAACCAGAGGCGTCTGGAAAAGATAAGGAGGCAGAGAAGCAAAAGGAAAAGTAACTCGAGGATAAGGCCGTATTGAGACAATTGAAAAATATACAAGCAGACATCTCCATCTGGGGACTGCTTATGGCTTCTCGAGTACATAGACAAGCCATCCTTACAGCCATGGACAAAGCCAAGCTTTCTATAGACACCATGCCCGAACAGCTGGTGGGCTTAGTCTTTTCGGGAGGAAGTTTCCCAGCATTGAGTTTTTCTGACAAAGAACTGCCACCTGAGGGTGCGAACCATAACAAGCCACTCTATACTTCTGTGGAGTACAGGGATAAATGGATACCCGTGGTGCTTGTCGACACGGGGTCCGCCATCAATGTCTGCCCGGCAAGGACAGCTTATGCGATTGGTTTGAAAGTCGCGGATTTCGTGCCAACGGCCCAGGTAATTCGGGCGTATGACAACACAAGCCGGGAAGTAATGGGAACAGTTAAGATTCAAACAAAGGTTGGGTCCGGGACAGCATGGGATAAGATTGTCCATGTCTTGGAGGTTCCTGCAACTTTCACCTGCTTCTAGGGCGGCCCCGTGGCTGCATCAGGCAAAGGCAGTCTCCTCACCCTACATCAAGTGGTGAAATACCACCTTATGGAAGGGAGTAGCTCGTCTTCGAAATCATCGATTCATACCTGCCGCAGAAAGTATCCAGCGCTGTTCTAGGGAATTTGAACAGGTAATAGGAAGAAGTTGTTCATATCGGGTTTTACTTGGTGAGGCTCGGGTTGTTAGGACATTACGGCTGCTAGTGAGGTATATCGTCAGTGCCCAAGCAGTCTATCTCATGAACAAACTCCAGCACATTCCCGGGATGGGATTAGGCAAGAGCGGCCGGAAAGGCGCCGCAGCATCGGCCGAAGTGCCGCACAACCCTCATACCTTTGGATTGGGTTATTTACCCACCAAAGAGGACTGGATAAGGAAAGGAAAGGAAATGGACGGAAGGGCCAGAGCGAAATAGATGGGGAAGCCCTTTGACTTAATGCACCGGCCCATTCGGGGTACCCTAAACGGACGCTTCGTCCGGGAGGGGGAGGACTTTCCGTTCTGTGGCTTCCCAGAGCCGTGGCTCAACGCGGAGAAGAAGCGCGTACCGGGAATTGAGATTTTCTTTGATTTACAATTACCTGAGGATGACATCGCCGAAGGGCAGGCAGATCTATCGGCTGAGGCTGAGCAAAGTAAGGAAGTGCAGTCTGAGGACGCTGAAAATGAAATGGGATTTCAGCATTTTGAGCAGCACTAAGGATGTTATCCCACCATCCTTTAAGAAGATCGGTAAAACCACTAACAATGAACCGGGCTACTTGATGATCTGTATTATCATTTTGTTTGCAAACTGTGGCAAACATAAGCATGTGTTGAAGAACTTCAAATATTTGGTATTCTGAAAGACCATCAATATTCCATTCATAAATGGTTCTACTGTGGTAAGATTTTTGGTGTAGTCAAAAATCTTCTTCATAAAGCAAGCTCCGGTTCAAAGTCTCGAACAATGAAGCAGAATATGAGGCATGTATTGCTGGCCTAGAAGCAGCCCTGGAACTAGGGGCAAGATGGTTGGACGTTATTGGGGACTCGAACCTTGTTGTATCTCAAGCAAAAGGAGACTGGAAAGTCAAAGAGGAAAGGATGATAATTTACCACCAAACCTTGGATTTGTTAATTCCTCGATTTGAGAAGCTAAATTTCACCCACCTAGTAAGAGAGAACAACAGGTTCGCCGATTCACTAGCAACTCTATCTTCCATGATAGACATCCCGTCTAGAGTCCGGATGCGTCCAGTCATTATTGATCAGAAGTTTGCGCCAGCATACGAATCAATTTCCGCCATAGATGAGGCTCAAAATGACAACCCCTGGTATTACGACATTTGGAACTTCTTGGAAAAGGAGACGTATCCACTAGGGGCAAATGCCAAGGATAAGAGGGCAATCAGAAGAATGGCTGTTCAGTTCATCATCTGCGGGGGTAAGCTGTACAAAAGGGGTTGTAACAACCCTCACCTTACTTTTGTCATACTTGCATACATTCTTGCATGATCTTGCTTTGTTATGTTAATTTGAAAGTTTTGTCTTGCCTTGATTTGCTTATAGTTGCTTGCATGATTTTGTTCTTTGCTTAGTGTGTGTGTGTGTGGCCGAGGTTGCCTTGAGCTTAGTTCGCCTTTGAACCCTTGTACTTAGAACTGTTTTGAGACCTTGGTCGACCCCCACCTACACCTCGGGCATTTATTGCCGAGATGTTTTGCACCCAGTGAACCTTGTCTGCAGGCAGGTATGGCCTAGGCCGAGATGTGGCACACCCCGGCCAAGGTGTGGCACAGCTTAGTCAAGTGTCGTCCTCCCTAGCCGATGTTTTGTTATCCTGTTACCGGATCCTTGATTTGAGCCGATGTCATTTCTTGCCGATGTATCTTGCCGAGCTTGCTGCATACGCTTTATCAGAGACCTGTCTTATCTATCAATCACCTTTTGAGCTGAACCAACCCGATAGCGCCACGTGTCCGAGCTGATTGTTAAGGCAGCCGGCAGACCTTGAAACAAATCATTTTTTGGTCTCAATCTTTGTTTTTAGAGAGAGAAGCTCTAGAGAGGAGGAAGAGAAGTTCTTAAGTGAGAGTAAGTCTCCCAAGCTTGATCTTCGTGGTTTGAACCGTTGGATCCGAGTTTTGAGGTTAGAATCTTGATCTCCTTTGGTTGTTCTTGCTGATCATCTAGCTGCATTGCATGATCGAATTTGTGTTGCATGTCATGCATTGTTTTGAAGTTGGTTTTTGAAAGGAGAAAATGGTTTTCCATATGTTCTTGAAGAAAGTCTCGTGTTGATCGAAAGTTTGGAATGAGAATCATGTTTTTGGGTTTATTCTTGCATAACCTTCTTGTATGGGTACCCAAGTCCATGTTTTGAACTCATGGCATGAAATCTTAGATTTTTGTAACAAGTTATGATCTTGCATTCATCTTTCTCATGATCGTGTTCATCATGCTCTTCATGTTATTTCAAGGGGAACCCAGGTTTCCCCGACCTTGTTTTTGGTTAAGGCCAGCAGGACCACACCTCGGCTAGGATGTGTGGGACCTCGGCAAGGACCTGGTTGATACCCAGTGTGTTTCCATGAGTCAGGGGCAGTGTTTAAACTCCCAGCATGTTTTGCTTTGTTTTGACTTGGATCTGGTGAGAATGCTGAGATCATTTGCATGCTTATAAAGCTTGTTTAGAATGTGATTTGCCATGTGATTGTAGGACCTTGATCTTTGCTTTGAGTCTACACCTGAAGAATTAGGTGAGTGGTATTATTGATAAAGCTATGTTATACTTGTTTTGATAAATCTTGCTTGCTTTGTTTTGACAAAAGTGTTTTGTTAAGCATGAATGAATAGCTCTTGTTTTGATATGACAAGTATAACCCTTGTTTTGATGCCATCTTTGAAAAGGATACGGTCCTCTCTTGGAAAGTCCCTTGTACTGAAGGACTCTAAACTTTCGCAGTACTAAGTGTAAAAGGATACGGTCCTTGTTAAATCGGGCTACGGGCCTAAGTAACACAAGTCCCTTGTACTGAAGGAATCTAAACTTTCGCGGTACTAAGTGTAAAAGGATACGGTCCATTCTTGCAAAGATTACTATGTTAAATCGGGCTACGGGCCTAAGTAACACAAGTCCCTTGTGCTGGAGGACTATAAACTTTCGCAGTACCTTTGACTAAACGATTACGGATCGTACAACCCTTGATACTTGAAATACTTGATTGATGAATACGGTTCATCCCTCGTCTTGATAAAGTTTGATGTGTTTCGTTTTGAAGGACCTCGGCTATATTCATGCAAAACCTTTATTATAAGTACCATTCACTGAGTGTTTGTACTCACCCCTCTATATATATGTAGGTGATGAGCAGGACGGCGGCGACGCCTAGATCGTTTTGGATGCTTGTTTTGGATTCGTGCTTATGTCGGCTTTGCTTTTGTATTTACGTCGGCAATGCCCTTCATTGCATGTCGGCAAATCTTGAAAATCATGCTTCTTGACTTGTATTTTATTGTATTTTGCATATGTCGGCTCGAGAAGCCTTTTGATCAAGATGTAATACGTATTTTACTTGTTGTATTCAAGTTGTAAAGTTAATTGTAAGATGAATGTCATTACATTTGATCTATGCACAGCTCTTATGGACGACTTGTATTTTCGATTTACTTCTTCCGCATTTGTGAGCCCCGTTCATTATTACTCTGATTGTATTAAGTTTTGAAAGTTGGCCTTCGGTAATTACGGATTACTGGCCATCACGGCACCAAACTATTAGGGGCGGTTTGGGGTCGTGACAGGGGTCATCTGGGAATGCTTAAGCTCTGTGTAGAAGCTGAAGAGTCGAAGCGCCTGATGGAGGCCATCCATGGAGGGGAGTGCGGCGCGCACATGAATGGAGTAATGCTGGCCAGAAAGATCCTCAGACAGGGCTACTACTGGTCTACCATGGAGGAGGATTGTATCGGCTTTGTTCAGCGATGTCACAAATGCCAGATCCATGCAAACCGTATGAACATCCCACCGTCCAAGCTGTACAACATGACGTCCCCATGGCCATTTTCCGTTTGGGGAATTGATGTGATCGGAGCTGTTACCCCGAAGGGGTCGAATGGACATGAGTATATCCTGGTAGCGATAGATTATTTCACAAAGTGGGTCGAGGCCCAATCATACGCGGTGTTGAAGGCGTCGCACGTCGCAAAGTTCATCAGAAACAACATCATCTGTCGCTACGGGGGGCCAAACGAGATTATTTCGGATAATGGATCCCACTTTAAGAAAGAAGTGGTTGACTTGTTGGAGAAATATAACGTGGCTTTTCATAAGTCATCTACGTACCGGCCGCAAACCAACGGAGCAGTTGAGGCCGCCAACAAGAACATCAAGAACATACTGCGGAAGATGGTGGAAACCTACCGGGATTGGCCAGATAAGTTGCCGTTTGCTCTGTGAGGCTACAGGACTTCAATTAGAACTTCTACCGGAGCGACTCCGTATTCGTTAGTTTATGGAATGGAGGCCGTTCTACCTATTGAAATTGAAGTTCCCTTACGGGTATTGGCTGGTAGTCAGATAGCTAGAGCAATTGGCAGCAGAGCAGGTTTGAGGAAACTCATGCTCTTTGACGAGAGAAGGCTGAAAGCACTGTACCACGTCCAAAGTTATCACGGAGAATTGCCCGGGCTTTCACAGAAGTTAAGTCCAGAAATCTAAAGAAGGGGATTTGGTGCTCGAAAGGACAACGAGCTCCCATCCACGACCCAAGGGGCAAGTTCAGACCCAATTGGACTGGCCCTACATCTATTCAAAGCTATCTGGTAGGGAGCTTGGCTTGATGGACTTAGATGGTGGGATTCTTCCAACCATCAACATGGACAAAGTTGAAAAATATTTACCCCTTGAGAGGCTCGCTAAGGCCAGAAACCCGAAAGCGCGACCTAGGCAAAAGTTAAGCACAAAAAATATAGAAAATAAAGAAACTGAGCTCGCAAGGCTGAAAAACCGCCAAAGGGCGGCCTTGCTAAAAAGTTAGAGCGCAAAAGGAGAGTGAAAATACTCGAGCGAACCTAAGCCGGAACTACGTAAGGCTTGATTCCCATCCTTGGGATACGTAGGCAGCTTCATCCTGGAGTTCAGCCATAACACTTCCCCGATCAACTTTGTCCATTTGATCATCTCAGTCATCTTTGTCTATCAGCATCCATCGGAATCTCCAACGCAGTGCTTTTCCGACTAGGGGCAATTTTCCGTTACTGTGCACTGCGGTGCTCTTCAGACTAGGGACAACTTTCCAGTTGCGGAGATCTGGGGTTGTGCATCTCAGTGACAGATCTCAGACGTGTCCAGTTCTGATCCATATCGAAAATATTTTTGAGAAGTTTTAGTAAAGCCGATTTCGTTCAAATAATGTTTTTACAACTTTGACCATTTTTGGACCAAAAGCGGAAAATTTTCAGTACCACAACCTTCAATTTCATTGATTTCAAAACAGAGTTCTCCTGCTCTTGCATACAATCGAAGTTGCTTTTTATTACATTCATAAAGAAAACTTGAAAGTACTAATAAAGCAATAAATCTGGGGCATAGTCAAGTCAGGTGTTCCTGCGCCCCCTCCCAGAGCTGATCGAAGCCTCTGATGCCAAGATGGGCCCAATCTGTGCTTCTTCGTTGAGCCAATCCATGCACTCGTCAGACAAAGTGCAACTGAAAGTAAGAGCGGGGGCCAGGAGTTCTCTCATCCTCCATGCGGTGGCCTGCCAAGCAAGCTGTGCGCCTCGGGCTGGGAATGCAGCAGGATACTCTATCCCCTGTGGCGGGCAGGTCTGATCATGGCCAAATTGGTGTCAAATCCGAAATGGGAAGCAGAATATACAGTGAGTGAGACCAACCAATTGAATCCCAGTCTGCCGGGGCATATTGTAACTCATTGCGGAAGGCTCAGCCAAGGGCACCGCCAAGCAATACGGTCTGCGGACAAGCGACACATCCAAGCAAACCACCATCCCTCATCTAAGGCATTGACTAGATGGTGCCGGAAGAAGTAGCCGCGAGCTGAATATGCTGGGCAAGAGTCCACAACCTGTAGTTTGTCCATCAACCATACCTGGGAGGGATGAAAAATGAGAGAATAAAGAATAGAGAGATGTACAAGGAGAGAAAAGTGAGAATAGGGTTTTGTGAGAAAAAAAAAACGAGTTTGAGGGCCGAGTGATGTGAGCAATACATAAATGGGAGATTGGGTGGGAAAATATTACCTGTAGTAGTAGTGGACTCCCTGCTAATCTGGTCGTCTCATGATGGTAAAAGGCGTCTAAGCCCATTAACGTCTTGGCCAGAGTCATCGCAATGCAGCTCTGGCCCTCCTTCAAGCCTTGGGCAACCTCAATCAGCCGGACACTAGCCCCTCCAGAGCCTAAGACAAATAAAAAATGGGATAGCATGCACAAATAGAGGGCGTGTCGCCGGAAGCCTTGCCAGTGATGGTTATTGCAATCACCAGCATCAGAAAACCGATCGGTCAAACTTGGAATGTCCAGCTTCCCATCACAAATTAGAGACCGAGCGTCACGCATGCTGAGTCCACACATTCGCCCTAAGGATTGGGCATGGCCAAAATTAAGTTGGGGCAGGAGCTCCTCGTCGCGCTCGGACTCCATTAAGGCTCGAAAATCTTCAAAGGTAGGACATATCTCTTGCCCGGCGAAGCTCAAGACATGTGTCACCGAATTCCAAAACCTTGCCGCAGCTTGAAGGAACGGGAGGTGCAACGGGGTACGACCCAGAGTGAATAGTGCATTTATGCCGAAGCCCCGAAAATTCAACTTTTCCGAGACATCCAAGCTAGCAATCCAAGCTGTGAGATTTTGAGCAAGAAACTCTTCCATCAGAGCAAATCAGTGTGGAATTGAGAAAAACTACAAAGTTGGGGTCTTTTGGAGGAGATAAGGTTGGGTGGAGGACAAGTGTCAACATTCTGGTGATTCCCTCATTCATAGCCAGCCGGCCAAAAACTTTGCCGACCGGCCATCACATTTTGCCGACCGAATAAATTTTTGGCCGATGGCCATTCCTTGCTGCCGGTGGCCTCTGACCCTGGCCGATGGGCTTCCTCCTGGTACCCTGAGCTGTTTATGCTAGGGATTGGGGAACTCCACCACCTCCGATCCCTCCCCCGGTGATCGACTCTTGCGAAGCCACGCCTGTTTGCTTGGCGAGTTTTTGAACATTTGCTTATCGAGTTGTATTTCACTTTCTTTGAGTTTTTGATTTGTTTATCGAGTTGTACTCACGCTTGTTTGGTCCTATCATGTCTTTGTACATTTGCTTATCGAGTTGTAAGTCGATTCACTACCTGATTAATACAATGCGGATACTTGGTGTTCAAAATGAGTACGATTTTTGTTCACATTATGGTGTGATACCTTGCGATGCGATGCATAGAAAGTTTACAAACGCAAACATCTTTTGGATAAAATGGTTGTTTCATTCCCGTCACGTGATTCGCAAAAGTGTGTGAATTTTGAGAAAGAATAAAACCTGCCCGAGGCAGTGCAATGCGCTTAAACTACTAGTAAAAAGGAAAGTAAAACATAGAAGGACAGGGTAGCCGAGTGTCGGAATGGATACCAGCAAAACTCCCCTTGCGGACAACACGCCCTCCATGCCTTTGATTCGGGTCAACGACATGGTTTCGAACCTTCGCTACTTGAGACCCCACGGGGACGTGCGCTTTTGAAACGTGGACCTTCGAGTTGACCTCAGGCCACAACTTCTGCGAATGATGCTCGATACGTACGAAGAACGTTCCTTCCTGTATCTTTTTTTTTATGTCTTGAGGGTTCCCACAACTCGCTTCAATTACGCTGTGTTATATCCCTGCATTATGGATGATATGTCCTCACTCGCCTATGTTCAAGCATGTTAATTACATTGCCTGCGTAGACCGCATGTTTGTAATCTCTTTCTTTACTTGCGTAGACCGCATGTTAATTACATTACCTGCGTAGACCGCATGTTTGTAATCAATTTTATTACTTGCGTAGACCGCATGTTAATTACATCACCTGCGTAGACCGCATGTTTTTAATCACTTTCCTTACTTGCGTAGTCCGCATGACTAATCAATTCCATTACTTGCGTAGACCGCATGTTCTGCTTGCGTAGACCGCATGATTAATCAATTTCATTCCCTTAAGCACTTCTGTACGATCCGAGGATCTGAAAGTAGACAAGCCAGCGCTACCCCTAATTCAATTTCGGTGTTCTCAGAATCCACTTTCTCATTCTGCCAACCTCAGATGATGGGTCTATCTGCTCCTCGGCAACGTCATCCCCGGATAACTGTATGTCAAAGAAGATCTCAAACCCTGGCAAGCGACGCTTCTCCGCATTCAACCATGGCTCTGGGAAGCCATAGAATGGAAAATCCTCCTCCCTCCCAAACAAAGCGTCCGTTTAGGGTACCCTGGATGGGTCGGTGCATTAATTCATAAGGCTTCCCTGCCTGCTTTACTCTGGCACTCCCGGCCATCTCCTTGCCTTTCCTCACCGAATCCTCTTTAGTGGGCAAATAACCCAAGCCAAAGGTATGCGGGTTATGCGGCACTTCGGCCGATACTGCAATGCCCTTCCGACCACTCTTCCCTAATCCCATCCTAGGGATGTGTTAGAGCTTATTCATGAGGTACACTGGCTGTGCGCTAACATACAACCCCTCACCAACAGCTAAGATGTTCTGTACGACCCGGGCCTCGGCTAGGGTAAATCCGGATAGGAACACATCCTCCGTGCCGTGCTCGATTTCCAAAACCAGTGTAGACACCTCTGGCGGCGGACGGATTGACGAATTCCTAAAAATAATAGCCACCCCCTTCCCGTGGAGGTATTTCAACATCTAATGAAGGGTGGAAGAGACTGCCTTCAACTGGTGCAGCCACGGCCTCCCTAGGAGTAAATTAAAGGTTGCGGGAACGTCCAAGACATGAAAGTCAATCTCGTGTTGTCCTGGACCAACCTGAGTCTGAATTTTCACAGTCCCCATCACCTCTCTGCTTGTGTTATCATATGTCCTTATCACCTGGGCTGTTGGCAAAAAGTCCGCGGGCTTCAACCTGATTGCCTATGTCATCCTTGACGGGCACACGTTAATAGCGGATCTCGTGTCAACAAGAACCACCAGTACCCACTTGTCTCTGCACTCCACAGAGATGTAGAGCGGTTTGTTATGGTTTGCGCCCTCAGGCAGCAGTTCCTTGTCAGAAAAGGTCAACGTCGGGGAAGCTCCTCCCGGAAAAACCAATCCCATCAGTTGTTCCGGCGTGGTGTCTATTGAGAGATTGGCCTTGTCCATTGCCGATAGGACAGCTTGTGTATGAACACGTGAAGCCATAAGCAGTCCCCAGATGGAGATGTCTGCTTGTATCTTTTTCAACTGCTTCAGCACGGCCTCTTCTTCAAGTAGCTTCTCTTTCTGCTTCTCCGACTCCTTGTCCTTCCGGACGCCTCTGGTTGATCCAGGTGCGGGGGCTTGAAATACCGCCCACTCCTAGTCATATGGTCAACTTCACCAATATACCAGGTATCATGTGGCTGGTTACTCCCCCAATCCTCATCTGTGTGGACAAGACATAGGTCATCGTTTTCCCACCACATGCCATCGGCAGCCAACAGACACTTGTCCGGCTCTGCTACAATGGTCCCTGTGCCCACAGCACCTTGCGTTCATGTACTCGCAGCACGTTCTGTTCTTATGCCCACAGCACGTTCAATCCCCATAGGAGCTTTGGCCTTCCTGGCTCTCTCAGAATCTTCGATCCCTTCCCGTTCTAACTGCATCAATGTAGCCTGCTGTTCAATATTTCCTGCATTCAAAATGCCCAAGTCCCGAGCGAAATTCTTGGCACCGGTGCTACCCGGCGATGCATTTCGATCCCCGACCCTTTCGGCCATAATTGATGTCCTTGCCCCTGACCGGCCCTTTTCCAGCTGAGATTCTTCAACAATATCTGGTTGGTCATCAAGCCACCCTATAACCTCTGCCGACTCCTCAAAATCAAACCAATTGACTGTCGTGTCTGCTGGATCTTGTTTATTGAAAAATTGAAGGTTAGCTCTGTCCCCTTCCAAAGCTGCTAGGTCATCTATCCTTTGATCAAGTCCTTTCCCCCGTATTACACAAATTTTTGCCCCCATTGGTAGTTCAAGGTTTGGCCTAGCCTGGCCTGCTGACCCAATGTAGCCACTTGGATCATATACCTCCTCAGCACAGCTCTCAATTTCCTTAGATCCTGAATCATCAGCCCCATTTTCCTCTGAAATCATCCCTGTTCCATCTTCGATGATCACCACCATTGGTTCAGGTTGGTCTCGGGAGATTTCCAACATGCACAAGTCAGTGCTGTCAAGAATGAACACCTCTGGCTTAGGTAAGTCAGACGGGGTGATATATATGCTAGGGTCATATGACACGACCCCAGTTTGGATTGAGTTGATGCATTTGGGAGGTGGGGCTTGGTTGTGTGGTGGGAGAGGGTTGGTTGTGATGTTCGGCTTCTCTGGAGGCACGATCACCCTGTTGTCGACGTGATCCTGAATCTCGTGACGCAATCCAAAGTAGTGGTCAGTGTCGTGACCATGTTGCCGGTGAAAGGCGCAATATTTTGGCTTGGTTATGGGAGGGGGGAAGTGTTTCTGGCAGTGGCTGCGGCTCTAGGGGCTTCAAGTGTCCTTTCCTAATTAAAACCCCAGAGCTTTGGACAGGGGCATGTATAATGGGGTGAAGGTTCTTTGGCCTCGAGGTTGGTACTTGGTTGTTTGTGAGTTGCTTCCGGACGCACCGGTGAATGGTGTAGCAGTAAGGGTTCTTGCAGGGGTGGTGCTGACCATGCTTACTTCTGAGGCTCTGGCAGTTGCAGCACTGCTTGTGCCTGCATTGGCGTTGCGGTTGAAGGTTCTCCTGGGCTGCTCTCTGTCATTGTTAATCTGACCCTGTTTCAGAGCGTCCTTGATCTGCACTCTAATCTCATGTGGATCTCCAAAAGTGGGGAGAGGGACGACAATCATCTTTTGTATGAGCTTGAGCTGGAGGTTGCGCACAACCATCCGTATTTGATCTTTGTCAATTGGCCTAATGGTCATCATCGAGGCCTTGGCCCTCCAGTGAGTTACGAAGTCAGAAAAGCTCTCCTTCGACTCCTGTCTAGTCGTCTCAAGATCACGAGTTGTGATCTCGATCTGTGTGTTGTAGGAGTATTGAGCTACGAAGGCCTCAGCCATCTCCTCCCAGTTTCTCTTGGCGGAATCCTCCAATTTTGCATGCCAAATGGCCGCTTCACCCGATAGGGTCCGGCCGAATGAAGAAAGATTTTGTAATCTGGTGAGGCCCATCGGCCTTAGTATGTCCGAAAACAGCCGCAAATGCACCATGGGATCCCCAGATCTGTCAAAGCGGTCAATATGTGGCATCTTAAACCGGTCCGGCAAAGTTACGGCCGCATCGGTATACCTGTCCTCAATGTCCGGAATGGACTTCACACCTTGAGATTTCTTGAACAGCTTCTCAAGCTTGCTCACTTTTAATGCCGTGGGGTCCACCTTGAATTTGAAGGGAGAATCCGGTAGATTGATAGGCGTGGGTGCCTTGGATAGTTGAGGTAGAATCGAGGGCGGAAGTGGCCCCGTTGGGATGTCTGTATCCTCCTGGACATTCTGGACATTCGCCGTCTCCCCGGGTATTGGGACTCTTGGTGGGGGAGGAGCTTGGTGTGAAGTAAATGCTCCGGTTTGCTGTTGTAGCCTGGCAATTAACTCTGCCTGTTGAGCCATGACCTCAGCCTGTTGCTTGGCAAATTCTGCTTGACGAACAGCGTCCTGCTGCATAGTTTTCATACTTTCTTGGAGTTGACGCATCATTTCCTCCATTCCTGCTATGTTGCCCTGATCTAACTGAACTGCCGGTATATCTGCCTCTACAGTAGACTCGAAAATCTCAACCTAACTACTCAAGGACCACTAATTTGGGAACCGCGGTACCGATACACTGTGCCTCACTAACCTCTGTCTAGCAACCGGGGGTAAAGAGTAGAACACTGGTTGTCCGTCTATCAGATCCTAAGATCGATGGAGTCTGCGACCTCTAGTCCAAAGTGATTGGGGAATATCTGCTTTGTTGGAAGCAATTGTGCTAAACTACCTAGCAAAAAGATAAATAAAGTATAATAAGGAAATAAACAACCAGAAAAACGGACAGCATAACAACTTAAATAAACACAACACACAGTTGGCATTTGTAAGCTGAATATACTGTTCTGAACTACTGATCATTGTTTCCAAACCACTGCCCCAAATCTGAATCTGATACCCGCGGATATGACTGATTCTCAAAACACTGATGCCCTCAGGCCTGATGCCCAGACATGCAAACTGATACATGCATTCCTGTAGAGACGTACTCTAAAAGCACATAGCAAGCAAGTGAGATGCAAAACACCCCTATGTTGGGGTAGGGTTTCCCAGTCCTAGTTTCATCAAGAACTAGGGTTTCACTACGCACACAGCAGTTTCAAACAACCTATAATCGGGTAAGCAACCTGTCATAGTTTGGGATGGTCACTATGGATTCCGAATATGCACTAGGTCGAATGGTCAAAAAGGGTGCCCCGGTAAAAATCGGGGTTTTGTTCCCGTAGTGGTAGAGCCCGTAACCAGTCAGCTTTATGACACGCTTTTCAAAGTGAGCCTCCGACAAATCGTTCAGGAATAGCAAATGGAAAACACAGTGTCCTAGGCGCACCAATGCACATGCAATGCAAAGAAACACATAAGTGTAGTCAAAACAAGATATCATGAGTTCGAGTCAAGTTCTCTAACTCCCCAGCAGAGTCGCCAGAAACTATAGACGTCCCCGAACGTCCCAGGAAAATCCCATTTTGTTCATTGGGCTTACTATAGTTCGGACTCAATGCCACGGTTATTAATCTGATCTCACAAAGTGCAATCCGAGATTAATAAATCACCAAAGAGTCCAAATCTGGCAAATCGTTTTGAAAAACTAATTTTTGGAAAGAAGTGTCAAACATGGACTGCTTTGCCAGATACAGAGTCGCCACCTAAATATTTTATTTTGGGGGAATTTAGGAAACCCTGACTCGTGCCTAAGGCCATGTGTCCGTCATCACCAAAGTTGCCTCGGCTCGGGAACTTGGGTACAATTAGGAAGGTCATGCAATGAGCACCCCTGCTCACCCGATCAAAGATCGGCCACTACTAAACATGATATCTAGTTTTTGAAAACATATGTGCTCTTATTCCGGTTTATTAGCCTAGAATTGCTACATGATGCACACAGCATACAAGTATAGACTGCATCATCTAAGTTGGAACAAAACATCTCATGTTTGTTTTTGAAAGCCATTTGCTACTCGCAAGTAGGCTAAATTGCGGATTTTGCCACCCTCAAGTGGGCTTAGAAAACATGGTGATTTGCCACTCTCAAGTGGGCTTAAAACTCGCAATCGATGAATTGTTCCAATTTAAATAATCCAACCTTCACCCACAGGCATTCAGGCAGGTATATCACATAAGCAGTTAGCCTCATGGCAAGCATGCTATCAAGGCAGTCACTCACATACATGCAAGGATGCTAAAGCATAAGCACTCACCGAGTACTTCAAGCCAAAATAGAAACTAGTTAGTAATCAATGCATGATCCTAGTTCATGTAAAGATGGCTAATGCAACACATACGAAATGCAACTAAGATAGGCTCGACTATTCTAAGATGGCGTATGAGATGCTGCAGAAAACATGTATTCAACTCGGGATTAAAATACAATGCAGTTAGTATGATGCGCCGAGCCCAGTGCATGCACGACAGATAAATGAATGCAAACATGCGAAGCAAAAGGATGCTAATTGAAACCTGCCCTAAAACTAACCATCGAAAACAGGTAAGTAAAAAGGAGAGAGACGTGGGGTTGGAAGACATTCACACACTCACGCACGCTTATTACAAAATTCGCCCTCTCGACGGAGGGTCCGAATAAATAACACAAAACCAACTAGCTAACCTAAGCTAATCTAATTAACCTAGTTATTACACATGAAATGAATAATAAGCTACAGCTAATTATTACACAACTCTAATTAATCACCAATTAACAAAGTAAGCAATTTAAATAAGCATGTAAACCAAATGAAATAGGCTGCCTCAGCTGTACTTTGGATGACAAAGGATGCATACATGCTCGAGTTGCCTTGTTCGGAAATCCTTCACGACGCCCCAACTCGCCTTTGTTTGCAATTGATCTCAGAAACTTGCACAAAGCTCCAAAGAGATGAAACTCCACCTTGGGAATATGTGGGAAGGCTTCCAACCAGCTTATGGGCATGAGAGGCCACCTGCCGACCACCTTTTGTGGTGGAAACCAAAAAAGTGGTCGGCCAGCGTAAATCTGGTCGGCCGACCAGTTTCCTCCCCTGGTTTCTGGTTTTCTGCAACAAAGGAAAAGAGAGATGCACGGCAAAGTATTTGTAACACATGTGTGCACGACCACTCTCCTCATAATTGCATAAGCTCAAAGGAGTGTAGTCCTCGACCCTCGGGCCACCAATCACGCATTTTGATGCATGATGGCCAAAGAGCCGAATTGCACGACTCAATGTGAAGTGAATGCACACACAAGCAGCTAAAGCCAACAACTCCGTCATGGGTAGTCAAGAGTGTCGGCGACTGGGAATTGAGGCACGTTTCATCACTTCAAGTATGAAACGTCCCTCGCTTCCTATGTTCGGACTAACTCCTATTCCAAACACAAAGCAACGCATAACATGGCATGAACCAATGCGACTCTAGCATGTAATCTCAATGAAATGCAACTAAGGCATGCAAACATGCAAAGGATAACATGCAAACATGCAACTAGCATAAACAATGCTATGAACTAAAAAATGGCATACTCAATGTGCATGACACTTAGCATACACAATGCACATAGAAACTAACATACACAATGAGATGAACAAGGCATGCACAATGCAATGATCAATCATGCGACAACATGGCATACTCAATGCTATGAACTACAATGGCATACTCAATGCAAAATGGACTTAAACCAAAATGGATGGGCCTCAGCAACACCCAAATCAGTGGCCAAAGATGATGAAGACAAGGCTCCAAAACTCATGCAAACATGCCCAATGCAATGGCCCCAATCCTAAGGCATAAAACACAACTTTCCAAATGCATTGGAAATGATGAAATATGGAATGCAAGGACACATGTTCCAACTCTGAAATGGCATACAAAATGGCTCCAAATGATGTAAACAACTCACACAATGCATGTTGAATAGCTCAAGCACCGAAACTAGTGAAGTGTATTACACTAATTGATAATTTTTATACTAAAATCACAAATAATAATAATAATAAAGATATAGGCATGCAAGGCAATGCTCAAAAATGAATATACAAAAAATAATATGTAATGAAATCGCAACATTAATTTAAATTAGAACATGAATTAATTTTAAAGAATTAATAAATTAAACAAAATTAACAAAGAAAGAAGAGAAGAAAAAAAATTAAAAAAAAAGAAAAGAAAATAAGGTGAAAAAGAAAATAAAAGAAAATAAAGTGAAAAAGAAAAAGAAAAAGAAAAAAAATAAATTATAAATGAAATCACAAATTTTATATCTTATAAGGGCAAAAATAACAATTATGCAACAAAAAATTATTTTACAGGTTATTTACCAAACACTACTCTGCTGTTTAAATTCATAATCTCACAGCTGCACCAAACAAGTTACCAGCTTAGGTTCATAACTGTAAATTATAATCTGTTAAGTTATAATTTATAATCACTTTCTCACAGTTTTACCAAACGGGACTACTAGGTGATTGTAGCTGAAGACTACTAAATAAAAGGTCTAATCATATAGGGTAACCTTATATAGTAGTAGGATTATTCAATCATGTAGTGATAAGTTATAAACTCACACATAAATAGAAATTCGAACTCACACTTTTGATACTAGTATAATTTATCCTGCCTTAAAAGATTCATCCAACGATCATATGTGATACGATCCGGATGACTAACCCAAGAAGAATGAAACCTAAGCCTTCAAAACTTATGCTCTAAAATCTTACCAAAGGGTCACCACCAAATAACTTCTTACCAATGGGGGCAGAGCCAATGAATGCGTAACTGATATTGCGGGTAGTTAATGACTGTGAGTTGCCGGGTAGCATTCATCCCACGTGAATTTGCTTTTGTTTTTTGTACGAGGAAGATTATGTACACACCCCCTCAATATTGGAGATGTTACTGTGCGTTAAGCACAGGAGCAGTTGCTGCGCACCCTTCAACGGTGCCGTATTAGCTATTTTGATAAACAATTATTCTATGAAAAATTTATCTATAAGTCCTAGTTTTTGAAACGTTGAACCATTTAGTTTTAAAAGTTTTCTTATGCTCCATTTAGTCCCATTTTTACATCAACATGATGTGAATGATGTAAATGATCTGATGTTTCATTCTATAATTTCAAAATTTATTGAAATCTGATGAACATTAGATGTTTTTCATCCTATATTTTCAAACATTATTGAAATTTGATGAACATTAGATATTTGAAATCCAATATTTGTAACATGACTCTGATATTATTAACATTGTATCTGATGTTATTAACATTGTAATGGGACCTTTCAGTCTATAAGAAAACTTTTAGGACTAAACAGTGCATAAGTTATTAATTTGAGATTTATTGGTGCATCCCCCTTATTCCATTGCCCAAGGTAAAGACATGAATGATCCCCTTTTTTTTTTTCTTTTTTTGTTTTTAATTGTCATTTAGACTAAGAGGTATTCTCACGTATTTTCATCTAGTTAAATAAAAAAATTATGATCAATAAAATATTTTTGCTTCCCATTTGAGATAGCCCAATCTTTTTGTTTATTATTTTGAAATCAATCTAATAATGAAAAATTAAAAAAATAAATAAGTTTTAGGTTTTTAAATTTTAACAATGGGATTGAGTTGAAATTAATAATTTTTAGAATTAATTTCATTCATAATTTCAAAAAGAAAATTTTAACCACTACCCAATGAAATATATTATATATATATATATGTAAAAATTATATTGAAAAAAAGTAAGAATATATTTATATAATAAAGTTAGACGGTTTTTAAATCTTCAACATATTTTTGTTCTAGTAGGACATTGAGATGGCTCAGATCTGTTCAAATTATAAAACAATGGTTAAGATATATTTTTCAAAAAACATTCTACATGTACATTTTTTACTTTTCCTCTTCTCTCTCCTACTTTTTCCTTTTATTACCCATCTTTCCATGATCCCACATTCCTTCCTATTTTTTTTTTTTTATTATTTTCTCTCATTTTTATTTTTCTCTCTATTTTTCTCCCCTTTTAGTTTATTTAATTTTAGAAAAAAATTAGTCTAAGGTCTCTCTTTCATATTTAGTAAGGCAATAAATCCACAATATTATTTTATTATGTCTAAGGTCCTCAACCACCACACTCATATATATCCCAAAGAAATTTCCAATAATCATCACATCCTCTCGCAACAAATCTCTCATAGTCTAGTTGTAATAATCCAAAAATTTAAGTTGTTATTTAAATTTTATATTAGTATTATTTAATTATAAATGAGAAAAACTCTAAGCGTTTAATTAAATATTTTGTAAAAATAAAATATGAGATAAAGTGTAGTGAATTATATATTAAAAAAATAAAAAATAAGAAAGAAAGGAAGATCAAGATAAAATGAATTAATGGCTAAGGATTAGGAATGGGACGCGTAGGCGGTTGTGTGGCCTGGTGCCCACGCTTGTCCTTCTATATAGAAGGAGAGATTTGCTCAAGATGTGGAGAAAAGGAAAAACAGAAGCAAGGGAAGAGGAAGAAATACTAGAAGTAAAGAAGAAAAAGTGAGGTATTAATTTTAAGGTGAGTTATATTATATCTTCAGTTACCATAATATATTTTATGTATATTTTGAGTTACCATAATTTATTTTATGTAAATTGTGTTTTAATTATATTATTTATTTTATGAACCTTATTTTATATACTAAAGAAAATCCATGGATATAACTGTTTATTAAAATGTGTTTTCAGTAATTATTTTATAAATACCACCACGTAGGTTGTTAGAAAATTTGGTTTTACAAGGCTTATTTTGGGACAACTTTGAGTCCAAAATTGAGTGGGCCCCAAATGATTTTTGGGGTGAGTCCGAAGAGGTGACGTGTTCCTTGCAGCATGGAAAGTTACACGGTGAAGACGATTTGTCAAAACCATTTATGAGTGAATGAGAACTTGACGTCATTTTCGGGTTCGTGGAATTGAACATTTAAAGAATTAAATGCGGGTTTCCTTGAAAGGTTTGTCCCGTATTAAAACTTGAAGAGAACTTATGTATGTATATAAATTCTAGGTGGCAACACTTGGGTTGGGCCCCAAGCGGCACCCCAAGTTTGTAGAAAGGAGGAGTTATAAACAAAGTGAACCTTAGCCCAAACCACCACACACACGCCGCCGCCACCGCCCGTCAGGCCGAGCTGGGTGCAGTTGTGGGTCGAGTCGGTTCTAACATTAATTTTTTGGACAAAATTTATTTGAATTTTTCCAAATTCTTGCAAGAAATTATTTGAATTTCAAATTGAATTTAATTCAAATTTGAATTCAAATTTTGTGTCCAATAATTGTGCCTCTTTCAGTTCAAAAATTTCATCCAAACACTTTTCAATCTGTTCAAATCCGAACAGATTCATAACTGTCCGGACAGATTCAAAATCTAGACAATTTTATAACTGTAGTAGTCGCAAATCTGTCCAAGGATTCAAACTGTATCTATTCAGGGTTTTTCATACTTGTTCAGTTCAAATACAGCACCTGTTCGGACAGATCTTTTGGCCTATAAATTCCAACATTTTCCAGTAGTTTTCGGGTTGGAAAATAATCCTGAAAAATTTAATTTTGCTGTCCATTTCTTGATCTGTTTGCATTATTCTTTATATTAGCTGTTTAAGGAAAATTAAAGAGAGTATAGAACGCAAGGCTTTTGTTTGCCGTACAAATTGTTTGGAGTGCTACTACAATTTGTAAAGATTATTGTATCCTGAAAGATAAACACCACTTAACCGTAAGTACCGTAGCGGGGTAAATCTATCTTAAGGACAGAGTATCACACACTCGACTTGATCTTTTTATTATTCATTCGGTTCGGTAAAATAATTTCGGTACGTTATTTATTTTATTTGTTTGACTTAGTTTCAATTTATTCATTGTACACAGAAGATTGTTCCAATAATCTTAAGACAGATTCGAATTATTCTATTTATACAGAATTTTTCGTTTGTTTCCTTTCTTCTTTCTTCTTCTTGCAAAAATTATTTTCTATGATTTTGCAAAATAATATTCTTGTTGGAAAACAAATAGTAGTAATATACTATTTGACAGATAGTAGTAATATACTGTCTATTTTCTTTGACAACTAGTAGTAATATATTTGTGTCGTTAACAATTCAGAATATTTATTTGTGGAATTTTGTAAGAAATTAATTTTTGGTTTTCAGAAATTATTTCTGAGTGTTCATTAATTAAAATTCTATTTCAGTATTTTAATTATTGAAGTGTAACATAAATTTAATTTTCTGTGTGGAATTAATTTGTTTAAATAAAATTTTATTTTATTTTCAAATTAATTAAAAAATAAAAGTTACAATTCTTGCTTCTTTTATTTTACAGAATTCAAAATTCTGTGTTTATGGTTTAATTTTCTGTATAGTATAAAATTCTAATTCTAATTTTGTTTTATAATTTAAAATTCATGGCAATCAAAACTAGTAAAACTAATATTCAAATCAGTACTGGTATGGTAATTGCCATTGCGCCAACCCCTCCTTATGTTGGATCTGTGCCAGTGAATCATGATAAAAAGCCAGATAAATTTTTAGGAACTAATTTTTGCAAAGGCAAAGGAAGATCAAGTAAGAAGGTTGTTAACGTCAAAATGACTGAAATAGATAAAATTTCCAATTGTGTAGATGTCATAAATCTTTCTGCAGTTGTTTCCGAGACAAACTTTGTCGGAAATCCTAAAGAATGATGGGTGACACTGGTGCTACTCGCCATATCCGTGCCGACAAAAAGATGTTCACATCTTATTCTTCAGAGGACAACGGTGAACAACTTTTTATGGGCGACTCCTCAACTTCTAAAGTTGAAGGACAAGGAAAGATTATCTTGAAGATGATATCTGGAAAGGAACTCACTCTCAATAATGTGATGCATGTACCGGACATTCGTAAGAACCTTGTTTCCGAATCTTTGTTGAGTAAAAATAGATTTAGGCTAATTTTTGAAAGTGACAAGTTTGTACTTATCAAAAACGGGATGTATGTAAGAAAAAGGTTACATATCTGATGGCCTTTTCAAAATGAATGTAATGACTGTTGTACCCTCTGTTATTAATAAAAATACATCTTTTTCTTACTTGCTTAAGTTTTCAAATTTATGGCATGGTAAACTTGGACATGTTAATTATGGATCTTTGCATAGATTAATTAATATGGAATGTTTACTTAAATTTGACATTGATTCAAATCATAAATGAGAAATATGCGTTGAGGCAAAATTATCCAAAACTCCTTTTCATTCAATAGAAAGAAGTACGGAACCACTTGAATTAATTCATAGTGACATTTGTGATTTTAAATTGATTCAAACTAGAGGTGAGAAAAAATATTTTATCACTTTCATAGATGACTATACTAAATATAGTTATGTTTATTTAATTCGAATCAAGGATGAAGCTTTGTGATGGGTCGTTGAACACACCAAAATTAAATACTAAACTATACCAAATTCTATCAGAATAATGGCAAGTCCAGGTATCGATCCACAGGGACTATTGTGAAATTAAACTAATTTAATTGTTAAATTCCTAAATTAATTTTGATAAAAAGATTGAATGATCATAACCTAATTTAATTAACAAATAAATTAAACTAAGGAATTAAATTATCAATATTAAATGAAATTAGATTTACTAAATTGGGGAAAAATCCTAGGGTAGAGAATTCACCACTAACCACATAATTAGGGTTTCCAATTGAAATTAATTATGCTATGGTTTGAACGAATTAATGCTTCACAACTACAAGCTCAAAGCATTTAACAAGAAGATAATCACAAGGTGCTTGCGAAACTTGAGTAATCCCCACGTCACAACTCGGTTTTGCTTACTTCGCACCCGATCCAGAACCTGAAAATAAGATCAACATCATTGCTGCCCCTAAGATAATGGCTGCTGCCGCTGAAGACTTTTGGTTAATGCGTCTTCCGCTTCTTTGAAAGCGGTATTCAATTGGTTGTTACCTTCTGGTGCAAACTTTAGCGGGTCGAATACTTGCTCGATTGCGCCTCTTTCAATTCCTGATGGACCTTCAATAAGCCCTGCCCTGTTAATAGGCACCTATTGCGGTCACCCACGTCGAAAGGGTGCAAGGAGGAATTCCAAAGCAAGGATGCAGGCGAAAGCTAGGAGGGCAAGCAAGGGTCAGCCCAACCGAAGGAAATTCAATTACAAACGAAGAAAGATACATTCCAACTGCTCCTAAGGTAAGGGCACGTGTCTACTGAGAAAGCCGCTCCCCTTTGACGGAGCTCAGAAGGTTTCATTTCTTCCAAAAGGTAGGCCGAAGTCAAATGAATGAAGTAGGAAAGTGGTCTCAGAGTCATCTTGAGATAGGAGTATAATGCTTTATCCGTTTCATTCCCTATTGAATAGGTGAGCGAAAGACCGTAATCCAACTAAAAGAAGGTGGGCACTTGCACCGAGTAAGAAGGAGAAGTCAATCCCACAATTTGCTCACTTGCTGGCGCTCAAGCCCTTGTTTTGGTCAGCAAAGCAAAGAGGAGGGGGACGGCAGGCGGAAGGTAAGGAGGAGTGGTGCAATTAGGCCTTCCCTTCGGTATGCGATATCAGTATGTAAAGTAAATTTCTCTCGTAGGCCCAGCTTTCGAAACTTCTGGTTTGAGGGACTTCACCGCTAACGAGCATCGATAAGCTGTCGCAAGCAATCAATCAAAGCGATTCCCTTCCTTATTATATAGAATCCATCTCGGGCCCTGCCCCCTATTAGAGAAGGGTGAGGGCCGACTTCCGTACTTCTGATCTGCTAGCACTGTGAATTACCTTATACCTACGCAGCAGGAACGATATGGAGCACCTACTCTACTGGTCGTCTGCTCTCTCGAGGTCGTCCTTCTCTAGGTACAAAAAGGACATTACGGGATATCTCCAAAATTCGATGTACTTCTTCAAGTGTGGGACACATCTCATGTTTGCCGAATCTAAAAACCATCGCCTTTGCATCCCAACACTTCACTGCGGCTATGATCAGATCCCAGTGTTGGTTCACTTTTGACTTTATCCTCCACCAAATCTTCTGATCTCCCGTTCTCAATGATGTTAAGCAGCTCCTGATCGCAGCAATCATGCCTTCGAAGGTACGCTTTTTTCATTCGGGGTCTCAAAGACCTTGGGAATAGACGATGGACCCGCCATTCTACATGATGCAGCATTTTGAAAGAAAATTCCATCAAAGGAGTGGACATTTCTGACATCTCTTGACACCCTTACTTTTAATAGGGAGGCCTTGCCTCATGATTTTCTTGGCAAGCATTTGGCTGTTGACGTGTCCTCCGCGCGCACTTGAATGAGCTTGTTCAACAATGTGCGCTCCTTCTTCCTATTAAGTAAGGAAGGGCGAGTACCCCTTGAAGGACCTTTTGTAAAGGACATCTCCCAAGATCACAAATCGTCGGGCAAGTTCCCTCCGGGCTCCCCTCTGACCACGAGTGGCGTACTCCGGTATGAACCCGCCCTTGAGGTAATTGTAGAAATAATAATACCATGGTTCCCATCGTCCTCGTAATCTTCCTCGTCTTGACTGGTGATAGTTCATCATGTTCCAACTCTCGATAGTCTTCATCCAAGAAGATGAATGAGTCCCGTTCGACGGAAGGGCTCTCTGTGGCTGGGATGTCCAATCTCTCGATGACAAGCGACTCCGTGCTCCGGTGTACTAGCATGTGTACTAGAGCGGCTGAGTATTCATTCCATAAGGGCTAGCGAGTCAGCCAAGCGATTGTAGATTCTCGGAACATGGGTGAAGGTGATCTCCCTAAAGCGCTTGATCAGGTCAATGGCAAGTTCTTGGTACGATATGAGTTGGGGCTCTTTGGTCTTCCATTCCCCCCCCCTTACTCACCTCATATAACTGCAACTCTATTCATAGCCCTCGTAAAGAGAGCTATCTCTATCTACCTAGAGAAAGAAGCTCGAGTCAAAGACGAAGGAGAATGTCATCCCTCGCAGCAGCAGTTTCTCTTTCCCCCAAGCCCTATGTGCGGAACTAGCCTTTTGTTCACTCCTCCGCAACTCTATTTCTTTTCCCATAGTCCGTAACAGCCCTTGTTATCAGGAGTAAAAGAAGTAATCCTTACCAGGTTAGCCCTGAGCGTGATGTGTGACTCCTTGTGTAACTCTACCTCCGCTGCTGGGTTGTCTCCCTTGTTATAAGCCCCCTGGCGTGGGTCCCCCTATATAATCGGTAAATAAATAAACCAATAGCCTGTATAATAAGTGAGAAAACCTCCCCTACGGTTAGTCTTTCTTATTTGCCTATTCTTCATCTTATCGGTCCGGGTACCGACATTTGATATGTCTATTGACTACTGTTTATAGTATCTGTATGTATTCAATGCTTTGAATACCTGTTAGCTTTCTTGAATACTGGTCAGCTACGTGTAGCTGGATTCGTTTCACTTCCTCCCCTGTATGAAGTATAAGTATTGGCATTTCCCTCTCAGTAGCAGTTGCTGTGTCACTTCTCTTGATCGCGATTCACTTTGTTTACCTTCCCTTTCTCTCTAACCGCTAGCAGCGGTTGCACCTAGGCTTGAATCGGTATTTACTCCTTTCCTTTTCGCTGCCTTGTAGGCTCTGACAAGACCTAGACTCGGTTACTCCTCTATTTGTTAATTTCCGTCCTCAGTGTGAAGTCTTGGGTTGAAAGTGCGTGCCCTTTGTTTACATGCGTAGTTTCGAACCAAAGCGTGCGATTGCCTTGGTTTGATTGTGCGATCCGTTTTCTTAAGTACTCCTTTCTTCGTGAAGTGGAACTTGATTTGGTTGTTTCATTATCCTTTCTCCAAGTCTCGCGCTTTGAAGTCGCCCTTGGACTCTTTATTTCGGTTTGAAGTGTAACGCTCCTCGACGTCGGGCGCATCTCCTTTTCTTCTTTCTTGGTGAACCGTACTAGTCTTTGATTTGGTTTCGTAAGCATCCTCGAATTCTTGAGTAGCCGCTTTCCTTTTACTTTCTATCAAAGTGACCTTTCGAGAGAAGTAGTAACTGTGGATTATTCAACATCCCCGGTTGTAGTTGATGCCTCTGGGTATTTAAACCAGACTTTAGTCTCGGAAATCCCAAACCTTTGTGTTCTAGGCTTTGCCATTCGAACTCTAGTTTCCACCGTCTCAGTTGGTCTCCTAGGAACTCACTACAAACACAGTTAGGTGGCTATACCAGACCGTCAGATGCCGTTCGGGCATGGCAAACACCAAAGGAATTACACCTTTAGAGGATTTAAAGTCTCTTAGACGCAAGTAAAGCATAACGAGAACAAAGAAAAACCAAATAGCATAGAAGGGAAAGAAAAGAGAACAGGAAATCAATTTATCAATCATAGTAAAATTGGTCCATCAAGGCAATGGACTCAATCATATCCCCATTCCCAATCCCCTCTATATATGGTTTCAATCTTTGGCCATTCACTTTGAAAGTGTGGCCAGTTTTTGGATCTCGCACCTCAACGGCGCCATGACTAAATGCCTCAACAACCTCAAAGGGGCCATCCCATCTTGATCTTAGCTTACCCGGAAAGAGTCTCAATTTTGAATTAAAAAGCCACACTTTTTGGTCGGGTTCAAAGGATTTTCTATTAATGTGCTTGTCATGGAATTCCTTAGTCCGAGCTTTAAAAACTCTCGAACTCTCATATGCATCATTCCGGAGCCAGCTACGGCCATATCGAAGTTAAACTTCTTTATGGCCCACAATGCTCGATGCTCAAGTTCAACCGGGAGATGACAAGTTTTGCCAAACACTGCCCTATATGGTGACATCCCAATGGGTGTCTTATAAGCAGTGCGGTAAGCCCATAATGCATCAATTAACCGTTGTGACCAATCTTTCCTATCCGGTCTCACCGTTTTCTCAATTATGTGCTTTACCTCCCTATTCGAGACTTCTACTTGGCCACTAGTTTGAGGGTGGTATGGAGTGCCAACTTTATGAGTGATAGAGTATTTCTTAACTACCGACTCAAAGAACCGGTTACAAAAATGTGTACCCTGATCACTTATTATGGCTCTAGGAAACCCAAAACGACTAAAGATATTTTCATGCAAAAATTTGATTACCACTCTATGATCGTTTGTTCGGGTAGCTATCACCTCCACCCACTTAGACACATAATCTACTGCCAAGAGAATGTACTCAAACCCGAACGACGACAGGAAAGGGCCCATAAAATCAATTCCCCAAACATCAAATATTTCTACCACAAGAATAGGGGACATTAGCATCATGTCACGCCGAGACATCGAACCCATTTGCTGACAGCGCAAACAAGTTCTACAAAATTGATGGGCATCTTTAAAAATTGTGGGCCAATAAAAGCCGCTTTGTAAAATTTTGGCGGCCGTTTTATGCCCACTAAAATGACCGCCACATGCAGAAGAATGACAAAATGTAAGAATGCTATGCACCTCACTCTCCGGCACACACCGTCGGATCACTTGGTCGGAGCAATATTTAAACAACTCCGGATCCTCCCAAAAGTAATACCTGACCTGTGAAAAGAATCGGTCTTTGTCTTGTTTAGACCAATTCTACGGAGTTTGCCCAATGGCCAAGTAATTCACAATATGTGCAAACCACGGGGGGCTCGCTTGTGACAGCTCAAAAAGTTGTTCGTCCGGAAACGAATCATGCAAACTAAGAGGGTCGCTATTATACTCAACGAGGATTCGAGAGAGATGATCCGCCACCATATTCTCAGATCCTTTCTTATCACGGATCTCTAAATCAAATTCCTGAAGCAACAAAATCCATCTAATCAACCTAGGTTTGGTCTCTTTCTTAGATAGTAAATACCGCAAAGCAGCATGATCAATGAAAACTATGACCTTGGAACCTAGGAGATAAGACCGGAATTTGTCTAAGGCAAAGACCACAGCTAGCAACTCTTTCTCAGTGGTAGTGTAATTCAATTGTGCATCCGAGAGAGTGCGACTAGCATAATATATAGCAAATGGTACCTTATTGACCCTTTGGCCCAACACAGCCCCGACAGAATAATTGGAGGCATCACACATGATTTCAAAGGGAAGAGACCAATCTAGTGATTTCATGATTGGGGCAGTGGTCAAAGCCATTCTTAGTGTTTCGAATGCCTTTAAGCATGCGTCATCAAAGACAAAAGGCGCGTCCTTAACCAGTAAATCTCCACACCCCTGGGTATTTAAACCAGACTCTAGTCTCGAAAATCCCAAACCTTTGTGTTCTAGGCTTTGCCATTCGAACTCTAGTTTCCACCGTCTCAGTTGGTCTCCTAGGAACTCACTACAAACACGGTTAGGTGGCTATACCAGACCGTCAGATGCCGTTCGGGCATGGCTAACACCAAAGGAATTACACCTTTAGAAGATTTAAAGTCTCCTAGACGCAAATAAAGCATAACGAGAATAAAGAAAAAAACAGAATAGCATAGAAGGGAAAGAAAAGAGAATAAGGAATCAATCTATCAATCATAATAAAATGGGTCCATCAAACCCCTGGGTAAAGGAAAATGATCCTTCCTAGTCGAGGAATTTAGTCTCCCACCCAGTAGTGGTTCGTGTGGGGACTAACTCTCCTCCCACATTCTTAACAACGGTGATGCCCGATTTCTTGGGCACCACTTGTGTGAGACTAACCCACTTGCTATCTGAGATGGGGTATATCGCATCCAACAATTTCAAAACCTCCTTAACTAACCCATCAATATCAAAATTTTCAAACCCAAAATAAGCTAGATAAGCCTCTAAAGGATCCTCTACAAGAATGGAGGGCAAAGCCTCCTCCACAATCTTATCCACAACATCCACTAATAAGCACTCCTCTCTCTCATGAGGTTGTTGGGATGCTTGGAAAATATTAAGTTTCACTTGCATGTTACCAAATGAAACTTCCATAACCCCGGTCCGACAATTAATGCATGCATTGGCCGTAGCCAAGACAGGTCGACCCAAGAACACCGGGATTTGTTTCTTAGAACTGGCTACCGGTTCCATATCTAACACCAAAAAGTCAACAGGGAAGTAGAACCTATCAACCTTAACTAGCACATCCTCAATCATGCCTCGCGGCACTCTGAGGGACCGATCAGCCAATTGAAGAGTGACAGTAGTAGGCTTCAACTCGCCAAGTCCAAATTCCTCGTACACAGAGTATGGCAACAAATTGACACTAGCCCCTAAATCTAATAAGGCCCTATCAATGAAATGGTCCCCTATAATGCATGCAATGGTTGGGGCACCTGGGTCCTTAAGCTTAGGAGGTGTGTCATTTAACAAGATGGAGCTTACTTGCTCCGTGAGTAGGACCTTTTGGGACACATGTGTCCTAGATTTACGCTTTTGCGTACAAAGGTCCTTTAGAAATTTGGCATATGATGGTACTTGCTTAATCGCCTCCAACAGGGGGAGGTTGATTTTTACCTGTTTAAAGACATCCATCATTGCCTCCATAGATGCCGCCTTCTTATTAAAAGGGGACGGTGTATCGAGGCATTGGGGAAAGGGTGCCTTAGGCACATATGGAGTGCTAGGGACTAACTCATCCCTCTTAAGTGTTTCCCCCTCACCCTTGCTCTCACTTGGTGAACCACCGTGGTCACCCTTCCTAACTCTAGTTACATCAGACGCAACAGATTGAGGCTCTAACTCCCCACCACTTCTTAGAGCAACCACCGCCTGCACTTGCTCATGTTGCTTACCATTCCCACCCGAACTCTCTGCCCCGTATTGTCCCTTAGGGTTAGCCACAGTTTGGCTTGGTAATTTTCCCTCCTCTCTCCGATTCATGTTGTTAGCCATTTGACCCAATTGGGTCTCTATCTTGGCAATAGAATGAGTGTGGGAGTGAACTATCGGTGTTAACCCCTTAAGTTTTGAGAGAACTTCCAACACCTGAGTCTCAAAGGCAGAGTTGCCCTGAGGAACAGGTGGGGGTTGTGGTTGCCGGTACGGTTGTGGGGGTCGATAAGGTTGCGGTGGTTGGTAGGATGATTGGTTGGCAAAATTATTGAAATTATGCCTTGGTGGTGGAGGATTGTAAGAAGTGCCTTGTGAAGGGGGTCTCCATGAGAAATTAGGGTGATTTCTCCATCCCGGATTATATGTGTTGGAGTATGGGTCATTACTCGGGTTGGAGAATCCTTGAGCCACATTCACAAGCTCTTGGACTAACTTCGGAAATTGTGATGTCGAAGGGCACTCACTCAAGTCATGAGCAGGGATCGCACATATAACACATGCCTCACGGAATTGAGGCCGATCTTGCTGGGTATGGGCATGTCCCATAGCTAATAAGTGGTCTATCTTGCGGGATAGTGTCTCTACTTATTGGACTAACTCTAAGTTTTGCCCGACCTCATAAATGCCCCCTCTTTTCGGGGCTCCAACTACGGGTTGCCGGACTTGCCGGGCTGCGGAGGCATGGTGAAGGGAATTATCACTTAAGTTCTCAAACAATTGCCATGCCTCGGCATCATTTTCAGACATAAATGTCCCACCACAGGACGAATCCACCATTTGGCGGTGTGGCTCAGTTAAGCCATAATAAAATGTTTGAACAAGTTGCCAATTAGGCACTTTGTGGTGGGGACACTGTTGGAGAAGGTCTCGAAGTCTTTCCCAAGTCTCATGGAATTGCTCGCCATCCATTTGAACAAAGTTTGTGATGGCTCGCCTAAGTTGGTTGGTTTTACCTATGGAAAAATACTTCTCCAAGAACCATTGCTGTAATTGGTCCCAAGTTGTGATTGAATTAGCAGGTAAAGAATTTAGCCAGTGTTTGGCTTTATCCTTTAACGAGAATGGAAACAATCGCAACATTAAGGCCTCATTTGTGAAATTCTGGATCCTTACTGTCGAGCAAATTTCCAGAAATTCATTCAAATGCTTATAAGGGTCATCATGAGTTAGTCCATGGAACGATGGGAGCATTTGTATGGTGCTGGACTTAATCTCATAATGAGCAGCAGTGGTGTTGGGCAATTGGATGCGATGGTGATGTATATGCAGTGGGTGTAAAATAATCCTTAAGTGTCCGGTTAGGCTCATTCGGGATATTAGGATCTGCCATCTCTAATGGCTCAATGTATGAATATTCAAGCCTAGGAATACGGGCAGAGGTCCTAAGTCTCCTAAGGGTCCTTTCTAGTTCAAGGTCCAAACTCCACAATTCAGGGCGACAAGAACAACGCCCGTGCATACACTACCCAAACACACACAACAAGTTCCGACTCTGTGCGCTAAGTATGAAAGCAAAATACCAAAGGAAGAAATACTCACAGCGGTTTAACGAAAACGCTTTACTCGTCTTACGGATGGTTGACGTGTAGACGTTGTCCCCAACCTCTGTTTGAGCCTTGACTTCTATTTTAGCACTTTGGTGCTTTGCTTGTGAGTATTTGCTTCTGTTTACTCACTTTAGCGTTGCGGGTTTTTTTTTTTTTTTTTTAAAGCTTGGCTGCGCTCCGCTTGCACTTCAGTGATAGCTCCAATTTCAAACACTCTGCACACTTAGCAACACCAAAAGCATAAAATCCTAAACTAAAAATTAAAATAAGAATGTAACTTTAAATTAACTAATTTCGCCAGAAGTCCCCGGCAACGGCGCCAAAATTTGATGGGTCGTTGAACACACCAAAATTAAATACTAAACTATACCAAATTCTATCAGAATAATGGCAAGTCCAGGTATCGATCCACAGGGACTATTGTGAAATTAAACTAATTTAATTGTTAAATTCCTAAATTAATTTTGATAAAAAGATTGAATGATCATAACCTAATTTAATAAAAAATAAATTAAACTAAGGAATTAAATTATCAATAATAAACGAAATTGGGTTTACTAAATTAGGAAAAAATCCTAGGGTAGAGAATTCACCACTAACCACATAATTAGGGCTTCCAATTGAAATTAATTATGCTATGGTTTGAACGAATTAATGCTTCACAACTACAAGCTCAAAGCATTTAACAAGAAGATTATCACATTCAATGTACGAGCACGAACCATCTCAAGCAATACGAATCGTTCACTCTAAACTAAGGTAGTGATACGACTCGTTCCTCGTAGCATGGTTCGTCCCATACCTGAAAGAACTTCCAACACCTGAGTCTCAAAGGCAGAGTTGCCCTGAGGAGCAGGCGGGGGTTGTGGTTGAGGTTGCTGGTATGGTTGTGGGGGTCTATAAGGTTGCAGTGGTCAGTAAGATGATTGGTTGGCAAAATTATTGAAATTCTGCCTTGGTGGTGGAGGATTGTAAGAAGTGCCTTGTGAAGGGGGCCTCAATGAGAAATTAGGGTGATTCCTCCATCCCGGATTATATGTGTTGGAGTATGGGTCATTGCTCGGGTTGGAGAATCCTTGAGCCGCATTCACATGCTCTT
>NW_021025891.1:859244-975854 GCF_004153795.1 Camellia sinensis
TTTCCCAACTGATCTTAGGCCTTGATATCAAGATGCTCCACAATGTCAAGTCTTATAAAGAAGCACACAGCGCCACATATAGCTATATATATAGAAGAAAGGTTTTACACGACCTAAACTCAAATCATTTAGTTATTGAGCAATAAATTCAGGGCCAAAATTATCCAAAAACACATCTCCATAGATAATGCAGCATGTTTTTTTAACATCCATAACTTGAAACAATAATCATAAGGGGGAAAAAATGCAAATGAAAACTCACAAATTGGTAGAGGGGATAGCAGTCGCAGAAAAACACGATCCTCTTCAAATCCAAAGCAATGGCCGAATTTAAGCCTTCAATCAAAGCCTTGGCCTCGGCAGCCTGACGATTCTTCCCATTCCCAATCAGAGGCTTCCTCAACTCGAAAATCAATTCGTCTCTGGAATCGCAAATCGCGACTCCAATCCCAGCCAACGAGACATTCGAACCACTGACTCTCTCCTCGCTCACCAAACCCTTGAAATAAACCCTAAAAGTCTCGGAAGCTGCCGCATTCGCGCCTCCTTTCGACGAGCCCTCCCCGAAGGGCCGCTCGAAATTCTCGCCGAACTCTTCCCACTCGTCCTCCGGCATGAGCTCAATCTCGGAAGCGACTTTGTAGTCGTGGATTCGGCGGAAGAGATCATTTTTCGCTTTCTTCATCTCGGCCTCCGTGATTATGCGATCGCGACATTCGCGCTCGAATTTCTCCAGCTCTTCGGTCTGGAGAGAAGAAAAGTTGAAGACTTTGTCTTCATCGTCGTTAGTGATCAATTGAGGTGGAGGAGCGGAGGCGGAGGCGGAGGCGGAGGCGGACGTGGAGGCAGAGGAGGCGGTGATGGCTTCCTGGATTTGGAGTCGGAAAGCCAGGTCGAGGTCGGACTCGAGGACTTGCGCGGCCATGAGCTCGCAGCGTTGCTCGGCGGCGATGAGGTGGAGGTCGTCGTCTGGTTCGGCCGGAGTTGTAGTAGTAGTGGTCGTCGTCGTCGCCATTGTCGATTCCAGAGATTGGTGTCTCTGAGGGAGAGTGAATGCGTATAGGTGAGATGCGGGAGAGTGTGAACGCGTGTGATTGAGAGTGACGCGTATTGGTTGGTTAAGTTTCCAGGCAATGCTAGTATCCTAACACTTGGGGCATTTGGTGGAGCTTTTTTGAACTAATTTATGGTTTTTAGCTTTTAAAAAGTTATTTTGAATTGTTTAGTTAAATTTATTTCAAATATCTTTTGATTCTAACAACTTATTTTAAGTCAAAAAAATTGATTTTGATAAGCTGTTTGCTTCTGATTATCAGCTTCTACTGTGGACATGTTAATTCACGGTTATACTCTTAAATTTTTTTATTTTTTATTTTTTTTAAAATAGAAAAAGATTCAAATGGACTATAAAATATTATTTTTTATGAAAAATATAAACAAATAGTGAATAATAAAAAATAAAAATTAATTGAAAAAACTATTTCACAACTTATTTAACAAACGCTACTCAGCAACTTAAATCTATAATCTAACAGCTATACCAAACAAATTAACAACTTCTGATTAAAGTCATAATCTATAATTTGTTAAGTTATAATCTATAATTTATTTTAACAGCTACACCAAACAGCACCACTATTTGGTAGCTTCTCGTTTGGCAACACCTTCTGTTTTAATCCCAAAAAAAAATTAAAAAGCGACTGTAAGTATTAGGGGTGACGTCGGTCTGAACTTTCAATTTGTCATCCACCTGTCAGATTAGTAGATTGAAAAAAATTAATTTATATTTATCCGTCAATTTGACGGATGTGGATTGAGAGTTTGACAGATGAATGTGAATCAGTTTGACGGTTTAAAATTTTATAAATTTTTAACATAATTCAACTTGTGCGCTTCCTCCAAAAAATGACAGATGGATGCGAATCAGTTTTACGGTTTAAAATTTTATAAATTTTTAACATAATTCAACTTGTGCGCTTCCTCCAAAAAAAAAAAAAAAAAAGAGTATTGCAGCCAATGACTTAAAAAACAGCAATGCTAGGGGCCACAAATTCTGTGGCTCAAATGGCTCAAAACACCCCAAACGACATCGTTTTGAGTACAAAACGATGTCGTTTTGACAGTTTCAAGCCGTTTTAGCCACAGAATTTGTGGCCACCAAACATTTTCCTTGAAAAAATATTACAATTACTGCACGTCTCATCCAAAGCAAGAAAGTTTGAAACTTTATAATATCACAATCAGTGCATGCTTCATCCACATATTACAATCACAATATACCTCATCCACATAAAGTATTACAATATGCGGTTCTTAAAATATAAAAACAATTCAAACCACCAAAATTATGAACAGAGCAGTAGTAGATATTGTATGTCTCTGTATTGTTACATCTATATCTATTTTTGAAAACAAAAACCAACCAGCATATATCATATTTTCTATTTATTATTTTTAGAGATAGATTTAAAAACCAAAAGATATATATAAATAATACGTTTATTTTTTTCAATTCAAAAAAAATATTCAAGTTGAATTTTTTTTTTTCAACAGAATATTTAAACTCTTTTTTAATTGAAAACACAAATAGAATATATTTAAACAAACTGAAAACACACAGTCTTATAAATTACTAGGGGTGCTTGCGGTTTGGCGGTTCGGTTGTGGCTAAAGGAATATCAAATCCGCCATCCGTCTACCAGATTGGCAAATTGGAGAAAATTAATCTGCAACCGTCTACTTATCATCACACATCCGTCCAAAATGCGGTGGATTGGTTCGGTTCGGTCGGTTTTGACGGATCGGTATATCCGCTGCTCACCCCTAATAAGTATCACATCATTTTCTTTATTGTTTTATATATTTTTCGTAAAAAGTTAAAAAAATACTAAGATAGTCTGTTTTAATAGAATAAGTAAAAAAAATGATTACTTAAGTTATAATTAAGTTATAAGTAGAGGTGTACATGGTCTGGATTGGTTTGATTTTGAGAAAATCCAAGAATCGAACTGATCTTAACGGTTCTGTGATTTTGAGAATCAGACCAGACTATTACACTTGTAAAATCGGACCAGAACCGGTTTCGGTTTGGTTCACGGTTCTAAAAAATTTTATTTACAAGAATAAATTGTTAATATTAGCAAAATAATTACTCAAACTAATTATATTTAACTCACGATAAAAACTAATAATATTAAGGCATTACTCAACATTACATATCTATATCATCATAATATCATTAAAATTATAAAAAATCAATTAATAAAAATAAAACTTGATATTATATATATATATATATATATTTCAAAATTTGGTTCGAACCATGTGTTTTTTATAAAATTCATTAACCGAACCGTTTTTATAGTTCTCATATTTTTTAAACCGAAACCGAACTGGTTCTTAATAGAACCGAACCAAACAGTAGGGTTTGGTCTGGTTCAGTTTGGATTATCGGTTGGAACGAATTTTTGAACAGCCCTAATTATAAGGGGGAAAAAAAAAAGAATGTGATTTTTTCTTATTCTTATTTAGATAAGTAAAACATAAAAGAAAAGAAATGATTCTGATTTATTTCTTTCTTATTTGGTTAGATTTCATAAGAGAAAAGAAGATTGTGTTATAATTCTTAAAATAATTTTTTTATATTTTGTTAATCATTTTATTTCTTTTATTTTCATAGGGACAAATTTGGTATTATGAAAATATAAGAATCTGTTTTTTTTCTCTCTCTCAATTTCTCCACTTTTGGAGAGATTAAAAATGAGGATTGTAAAAAAAATAGATTTCTCTTCGTTTCTTTTTATTTCTCTCTACTTAAGTTATCCAAACAAGTAAGAAAAATACATATCTCTCCATTTCTTTTTTTCTTTTTTTTTTCTCCAAATCAATCAATACAAACATAGTGTAAATCTTCGTTTGGCATTGGTTTTTTTGGTTCGCTTTTTTATATTGAAATTGTTTTAATTTGACCTTTTTAACCTTATTTGATTTGATTTTTCGATTTTTTTTTTAATTTTTATGAAAGAAAAAGTATAATAATTCTGATTTGGATGTAATATTTTGTCTTATTGACTCATGTAGCCAATTTGGTTTTTTTTTTTTTTTGTTAGCCAAAAATCTAAAACCAAACAAAGCTTAAATTTTCAATCAAATAAATAATTAAATGTCTTTATATAGATATATGGTCTATATTTTTGTGGACCATACACCTATAAAATTTGGTACTTCGGGTTGCTGTTGTGCAGCCAAATGAGCTTATTTTGGGGCTCATTTTGATAATTCAAACAATTTATATTTTAAAATATATCAAGTAAAATAAATTTGCAAAACATCAAGTTAATCAGATATCATTAATTCTTTCATTCACTCACATTTGTATTTATTTTAATATTTTAAATCACAATTATTATTTATTTTTGTAAATACAAATATGAGTGAATGAATAAGTAAACAACATCCAATTAACTTGATTTTTTACAAACATATTTTTCTTAATATATTATAAAATGTGAACGATTCAGATTATTGAAATGAATCTTAATATGAACCTGTTTTATTACATAACAGTGACTACTGTGCGGATACAATAGTCCCTCCAAATCCTAAAATTTGGGACCATAGCATTTTTTTAAGTTTCCATGCGAATCAAAAAATAAATAAATAATGCTATAGTTACTAATTAATACACTAATTAATATATTAATTGATGATGTAACATAATTTAAAAAAAAATTAGTATTTATAATTTATATAATAAGTATGATTAATAATAATGTCATAACTAATATTAATACATTAGTATATTAATTGGTACATGTAATATTATTCAACAATAAAAAAAAAAAATTTGTAGATGGCTGTTATGCGGACAAATTATCGGTTGGGCTTTGCGCACTTCACGTGATGGTCTGACGGTATGAAATTCACGAATTTATTTTGAAAAATTAAAAAATGTGAAAAGATATGATAAATTATATTAATTAGTTATGTAGCGTTACTAAGGCCAAGTTTGGGAAGACTAAATAAGTGTACTTTTTGTCTTTTTGGACTAAAAAATTGAGATTGAAAATATGGATGTTTGGGTTAACTTTTTGACTTTTTATGGAAAAATGTGTAATAAAAAATTGTAAAAATTGGTTTGTAGAGGAAAATTTGAATTGAGAGTTGTGCAGCCGTAATTGTTGACTTTTGGTGAATAGTATTAACTTTTTAACTTTTTGAGTAACTTTTTGACTTTTTGGCTTATTTAGGACTTCCCAAACTTAGCCTAAACCAACCAATAATTGTGTAGCTTTGGAGGACTCTAAAAAAATTAAGGAGAAATTTTTAAAAATAATATTCTTTATTTGGTTTTAATTTTTTAAAAATTAAGTTATTTTTTGTGAAAAAAATATTTAAAAAATTCACTATATACCAAAAATAAATATATATATATATATATATAAATTTAGTACATTTTCGTATTCTTATATATTTATTGATTTTTTAAAATATTTTTTTACAAATATTTTACTTTTTAGGTATATTTAGGTTAGATGTATCTAAAAAGTAAAAATTTGCTTAAAATTTTAAAAAATTAACTAAAAATAAAAAAATAAAAACAAGAAAAATAAAAATCTCAATTTTCAAAAAATTGAATTCAGAAAATTAGAACCAACTAATGTCAAGATTTGATTTTTGTAATAAAATAATCTTTTAATTTAAAATATTTTTTTAATTTTTAAGTAAAATTGACAAAAAAAAATATTTTAATTATTAAATTCAATAAAAAATAATAATATTTTAGACATTTTTCCATACATCTTCATTGAATATAATAACTAAAATACCCATTTTGGATCAATTTTACTTAACAAAATAGTCAAATTGTTTAAATTAAAAAAAATTTAAAAGATTAAGATTTAAATTGAAAAAATTAAAAATTTGACATTTATTTTGTTATAAGGCTAAAAATCTATAAAAAAAATCCAAAATTTTATTTGGTTCAAATATAAATTAACATATCTTTCATAATGATTTTTTTTCTTCATTTTTATTAGCATATCTATATCCAACATTTTTAATAAAAATAATTTAAATTTTTTCAAATAATAAAAGTTAATTACACCAAAAACCCCTCAACTTTAAATCTGTACATATTCACCCCCTCAATTATAAAATCGTACAATTATACTTCTTTTTAAGGTATTCTAAAATGGGCAAAAGTGATACATTTTCTTAATTGAAATGGTCAAAATGTAACCAATGGGGGTTGGTCCAAGTGGAAAGGGACATGGGTCGCTTAAGCAAAGGTGTCAAGTTCGAGCCTTTGTGGATGCAGCAAACCCCCTTGGGAGAAGACCCCGCATATGCGCCTGGCAGCTTTCTCGGCGGATTAGTCCTGGGTCCAAAAAACCTGGGGATACCGTGGGAGACTTAAAAAAAAAATGGTCAAAATGTATAAATTTATAGATGAGCGGTAAAATAATACTCGTTGATAGTTAGGGGGTCTTATTGTAGTTAACCCAATAATAAATTAGTGTGGTTGAATTTTGAGAACTTATTTTTCTATAAAAATAAATAAATTATAAGCTATTTAAAAAAGGGCACTCGGTCCATAAATTTAATTTTGAATTTTCTTTGCACAAAAGTGCACACTCTAAAATACTTTATCCATAAGAACAAGTTCTTGTAAAATGACCAAACTACCTACGTATATATATATATATATATTATTTCCCAAACCAAACACTAAACAACCCCTATTTCTCTCTTTTTCTCTCTTTTCTCACCTCTCACATATCTTAGATCTAGGGTTTCTTCTTCTTCTCATTTTGCCGTTGCAACAGACGATGGCGGCAACCACCAAACCTCAACCCCCTCTCTTTGCCACACATACTCTCTCTCTCCTCTCTGGCCTAATGGTAACCAATGATCTTGATTTCTTAGAGGCTTTATTTTGATCCATGACTATTAGATCCATCGTAAGATTAACCGGCATTCATCAAATCCATCAGCACTACATCCGTCTTCACTTGTATCTACATATCTCTCCGTTGGTAGTGGATTAGGTACCGAAAATGAAGATAATCAACAGAGAATGACGATTGGAGATCACGTCTTAACCACAATCCTAGGGTTTCAAACTCGATCAGAGTTTTGAGTTCAAATTTAATCACCACCACCACTACTATATTACTTTTCATCTTCAAATTGCAATGGAGATCACATCATGTCCGATCAATTCATGTTCAAAAGAACACCAGAATCTATCAGGACTGGTTCATGTTTGAAGCGTTAATTCGTACTTTGCCTTGTTCTATTTTTTTTTGGTTTGAACAGATCTATCTAGTATTGTTTTTGGTTCAAAAAGCAAACAGATCTATTTTTTGAATTTGAGATATGTAGATCTGGATCTATGGATTTCAGAAGTAATTTTTTTTTTTTTTTGGTATTGTAGTTGTTGTTAATGAACAGATAGAACAAACAAACAGATAAGATCTGTGTTGAATTTGAATAGATCATATAAATAGAGAAAGATAGGCATACTAAAAAGCCTTTTTAAAAAAAAAAAAATAGTTGGCTTGTTCTGATTATCTATTTTTTCTTTCTTTGTTGGTGTTGTTGTTGTTGATTGAAACAGATAAGTAAAAAAAGTTTTGACACAAATTTTCAACAGATAGAGTTTCAAAAGATAAGAACAAAGAGATTCAATTTTTGACAGATAGGGAGACGAAGACAAATAGATTTACATAGTTAAGGAAAAAAATGAACAAATAATAAAATTTGGATAGATATTTAAAAAAATAAGGAAAAAATTGAATAGATAATAAAATTTGGACAGATATTTGAACAAATAAAGAGAAAAAATTAAAAAGATAGTCAAAAAATTAAATAGATAAAAAAATATTTGAACAGATGATCAAAAAAATTAAATAGATAGTTAAAAAAATTCAATAGATAGATAAGGGACAAAATTAGAAATAAGATATCCTCTAAAATAATAAAAATATTTCTTACCAAATTATTTCACAAATGGTGGACCTCCCACCAATAAAAAAATATTCATTAGACCTAATGTCTTAGACAATTGTTAAATTACATTTTTCAATAATTTTTTCTTTTAAAAATAAGCCTAAAAAATATATTTATAAATTTTTTAAAAGTTATTTTTATCACACACAAAAATAATATAAAAATGAAGAGTTTAACATGTACGGTATCTTCACAAATAGTACATAATAAATCATGGTATAACTTGTAAGTGAATGGTAATGGAATTAATTTTTCAATAAGCATGACCTTTTAGAGCATGTCCAACGGTTCATTATTTTTTTCATCAAATTTGAGTAAAAAAAAGGACGAGTTTCTCAATTTGATATGAGTCGCTCCAATGGTTGTACTGTAGTTTTCATCAAAAGAAAGGAAACGTCTGCCGGGACGACCAACCGGTCAACCGAACAAGCAACTGGATTTTTTTTTTCCTCAATTTCATTTCCCATTTCTTTTTCCCTCCATTAAATTTTTTTCTTTTTTTTTGGCCTTCAATAATGATTTCCTTCCAAACACTAATATAAAACATATTCATCCATGTACTATATACCAAACAAGAGGTTCGTTATATCTGCCATCAACCATAACTAAAAACATAGCATAATGAGTATCTCAAATTCTTACATGTTCACTTCATTTTCATTCTCTTCTTCTTCCTTTTCCTCTGATGATGAGTCTGATGATGAAAAAATGATCACACTTTTGGAGATTTATGAGATAAATAATGCTAATATGATTCAGATTCTGCAATCAACTGATAGATCAAAGAAAAGATGTGGTTTTGTTGTAAGACATAATTACATACGTCGCGATAAATGGAAAGGTCATGAGCGATTGTTCGCAGATTATTTTGCAGCAAATCTAGTTTATTCACTTGCAATATTTCAGAGACGTTTTCGAATACGTCGTTCTCTGTATCTGCGAATTTTGAATGCCATATTGGGGAAAGCACTGCAATTGAAAGTTTGCAACTCTTTTATAATTCAATAATTGAAATATTTGGACCAGAATACCTGAGATCTCCAACAACAATAGATATTGCTAGATTACTTGCTATTGGAGAGGTTTGTGGGTTTTCAGGAATGTTGGGAAGTTTAGATTATATGCATTGGGAGTGAAAAAATTGTCCAAAGGCATGACAAGGTCAATACATAGGCCATAAGAAAAAGCCAACCATCATTTTTGAAGCAGTAGCTTTTTAAGACTTGTGGATTTGACATGCATTTTTTGGAATGCTTGGATCACACAATGACTTGAATGTGTTGGATCGATCATCCTTGTTTTCTAATCTTACCTAAGGTAAAGCTCCTCCTATCCATTACACTATAAATGGACACAGTTATAATATGGGTTATTACCTTGCTGATGGTATATACCCTTAATTGGAAACACTGGTCCAAACAATCTCTTCTCTCCAATGAGTAAAGAAGCTACATTTTGCAATGATGCAAAAGCTAGTAATGAAGGATGTAGAGCGGACATTCGGAGTGCTCCAATCCCGATTTGTAATTATAAGTGGTGCCGTACGTTTTTGGGATCCGAAAATGCTTGGAAACATAATAAAGAGTTGCGTTATATTACATAATATGATTGTCGAAGATGAGAGAGAAAAGTATCTTGATTTCGATTATGAGATTTCATCAACCATCTCACCAGTAGTACTTTCGTTTAATACTAACAATGACTTTTAATCATTTCTGTCTCGCCATTTAGGTATTAGAGATAAAAATGCATATCATACCCTCCACAATGATTTAATAGAATATATGTGGCATCTTCACAGTGAAAACTAAATTCACCACGTGGACATGAACATGAACTTTTGGTTATTTTTTTGAATGAGAGGTGATTACGCAAGGAAAGTTGTCAGTGTTTGTTTGTTGTTAGTGATCTTCACAATGTACACATCTGTTTTTGATAGTGTTTTTGGTTTGTTAACTTTGTCATTATCCAAAATAGTGCGCATTTGTTACCAATATACTAATGTCATAATTTACTGACATTTTGCTTTCTGACATGACTTTGGACTATTGATTGTTATATATATCCACATATATTAAATTACAAATGAATGCAGCACATTTGAATGAATTACAAATGAATGTAGCACACTGAACAAATGAATTAAAAAAATAAATGTAGTATTAAAAAATCAATTACAAATAACAACTGAAATTCAATACCTCACGAAACACCTCTGTACCTCATAATTTGATAATTCATTTATTGACAATTTAATACCTCATGAAAATTCAATACCTTTGTATAACCCAAGTACTTGACAATTCATAAATTTGACAAATCAATACCTCTATACAATCCAACTTTGACAATTCAATACCATATATAAAAATGTACATATTTGTAGGTTTGGTGAATGCCTCATGAAACACACACCACCATCAAACTACTTCATTTAAGCAATTTACCCATTACCTACCTCATTTATTGACACTCTATATACACTAAATATTGGACAACATCTGAATACAATTTCTGCTCCACAAACCGCAAGCTAAAGCAGCAGCAAGTAGAACAACAAGCCAAATTCTGCTCCAAAAACACTCTATATTCACTCTATATCCACTCAATATATTTTGTTGTGTGCATTAAAAGAATCAGCAAGGCAAAGCAACATTGAAAGAATCAGCAAGGCAAAGCAACAGAAGCAACAACACTAAGTTCACCACAAATCGACCACAACCGGTCAACCGGTTAGTCAACCGGTGGGTCGACCAGTGGGTCATTCGGCCCTATTTATTTATTTATTTATTTATTTTTCTGTGAGCACTTCCTTATTTGTTGCACTTTTGCACAGTACACTTCACACTATTTGGTCACTTCACACTGAATTTGAGCTCCTCTCTAATCCACCATTCATATTTAACACATTTCCAATCAAATTGAACAGATATTCACATAATACCTAGAACCAAAAGAGTAAGACCAGAACATGGTGAAAGCTCTAACCTTTTACCACGGTAACAACAATAACAGCAACATCAAAGTTCAGTGTATCTTACAAATAATTTTCTCTCTTTCGAAGCTTCTCTAGCCGACATATTGTAGCCGAGAGAAGGGTTAATTTTCCACCTCAATATGATCCATTGTTAGTTAGCAAACTTGAAGCAATGTGGTGGGTAAATTTAATTAATTTACCACAAAAGGTGTATCCACGTCTTGTGTCTTTATTTTATGTTCACTTGAGAATCTCAAATCCTAATGAAGAAGATGAAAACTTTAGTTTTCTATCTTATGTGAAAGGTAAGAGTATTGAGTTTGATATCCTCACTTTATCACGAATTCTTGGAGTTGAGGAAGGGGATATGCATATCTATTTTCAGAGTGAGTCTGAGCTACTTAATATTGTTGGCAATCTCAGTGAAGTATATATCACTATTTGTGAGAGGAGATTTACCGAGAGTAATTTACAAGCAAAACATTTGAAACCCCACATTCGGATTCTGTAACAACCCCGACCCATGATTAACGTGAATCCATGCGTAGTTATGCCTAATAAGTAATTAAGATGAAAACATAGGTTAATTACATGTGCATTGCATTATTTAGGTTTATATCTGTTTGTAGTAGGAGTATCTATTGTGTTTCTGTTTAGTTATGTAAATTGAAGGCCTTATCGGCCTCTGATCATGAAATTGGCTTGGTATATGTGTCATTTGGAATTTTTAGAATTTTATGATAGGTTTGATTGAAATTCGATTCGGAACGCTTAAATTAGAATAATTTAATATCCAATTGATTAGTTTGATCAACAATTTAATTACACTATTAACTAAGCCTATATAAGGCCCGAGTGAACCCCTAGTAGCAATTTTACACTCTTATATCTTCATCTTTGATGGCAAAAACATGAGAGAGAGGGAGAGTGAGAAGAGGTTGTGTTCAAGCTTGAGTTAGGAGAAGATTGAAGAGAAATCAAAGGGATTGAACTCATTTTCTCGAAGAATTTGAGTCTTAAGTGAGAATTCAACTCATTTATGTAACCTTGAACTCATTTTCTTGAAGAATCAAAGAGAATTAAGTTGTGTCAATCAAGAATTGAACTAGAAGTGTAGAAATTAAGCCATACCATGCATGCATGCACTTCTATCACATTTTTGAGTTTGAATTTCAAACAAATTTCACATGTATGTGTCTATCATGACTTGGTTTTGAGAATTCATCCCATTTCTTACCATTTTCCCTTAATTGATCATGTTTTGGAAAGTTTAAGTTCATAGCAATTCATGCATGTCATGTTCATGGCATATTCATAAGTTTCAAGTTAGCTTTTGAACAATTGGCAAGCTTTTGGGCCTTGATTTTGTAAATAATTTTGAATTCACAATGTTCTATCCATTTACAAGTGTTACCTTAAGTTTTTGACCCAAAAAACCATGATTTGCAGCTTTGAATTTGAGTTTTGCAGCTTGGAAATGAATCTGGAAATTCCAAATTTTGACCTCTCCACTTAAGAGACAAAACCTGTACTCGAGCGACCACTCTATGATCTTGAACTTCCGCTCGAGCGACCGAAAATTCGCTCGAGCATGAAATGCAAGCTCCTAGAAGTTTACACATTTTGCAGACCGCTAGAGCGACAAGAGTTGCACTCGAGCGAGGACTTCTGTTTCATGCTCGAGAAATTGTCGAGCAATCATTGAGCGGAGAATTCACACAACCATAACTTTTTTAAAGTTTACAGACCGCTCGAGCAAAAGAAGTTGCGCTTGAGCGACCACTCACATTTTCGTATGTTCGCTCGAGTGAAAGAAGTTGTGCTCGAGCGGGGTACTTGTTTTCAGCAAGTTTGTTAAGAGTTCCAAAGTGCATTTTGACATTCTTATTGCATCTTAGATATTCCTAGGCCATAATTAAGACCTAATAATGAGGATAAGAAGTAGAAACCCACCGCGATAAGAAAGGATTAAGTGAATGATTCTAGGTGTGTGTAATTCAGTATGTGTTTGTTTTGTAACTGTGTAGGTCACGCACCACAAGACATTTGATTTGCCTCATCTGTCTGCTTGCTTTGGAGCCAACTATGAGTAATAACTTAGTAAAGCTATGTTCTTTATTTATTTTCTTTATATGGAATAAGACTTGTTCTATGAAATGTTATGTTCTGTATAGTAAATGATTGTCCAGTTTTTGATAAGTATCCGTGGAAACAATTCCGTGGATCAAGTATGTTATTTGTTCTCGATGCTAGAGGTTCCTTCGTGGAACTGACAAGTTATTTGTTCCCAGTATTGCAGGTTCCTTCGTGGAACTGACAAGTTATCCGTTTCCAGTATTGGAGGTTCTTTTGTGGAATTGACAAGTTATTCGTTCCCAGTACTGGAGGTTCCTTTATGGAACTGACAAGTTATCCGTTTCCAGTATTGGAGGTTCCTTTATGGAACTGACAAGTTATCCGTTCCCAATATTGGAGGTTCCTTTATGGAACTGACAGTTATCCGTTCCCAGTATTGGAGGTTCCTTTATGGAATTGACAAGTTATCCGTTCCCAGTACCGGAGGTTCCTTTATGGAACTGACAAGTATAACCCTTAATGTCCTGTATATGGTTTATTAGCACTATTGAATGTACCAAGTTTACACAAGCATAAAGAATGTGAAAATGAATTTGTATTTGACTTGATTTCTGTTATGTTTTGAACAAGAAAATAAATGTGAATTTTTTTTCCGAATCTGGTAGAGGATATCACTCATTTAACCCTTTACTCTGTTATTATTCACTGGGCTTTCGCTCACTATTTATATTATGTATGTAGGTGAGCAAAAGCGTGACCAGGCCTAAGCTGCTGCCTGGAGAGTTTTAAGTCAGCTAGCCACCGTGCCTTCCGGGGAGGTTTCCTTTTTATTATGTCAAGTTGTGAACCTTGGGAAAGATGTTTTTGTTTGTTTTTGTCTATTTGTATAATGGGATAAGTACCTTTTGGGTTATATTTGCTTGGTGCCATAAGCCTTACGTAATGTGATGTCATATAAGTATATTTATATAAGGTTTCAAATTTCTGTCCCATATATGTCAACACAACTCAATGGATTACATACATTTTGTATATTTGTTTCCACAGCTCCTAATTATATATTATTTTGTTAAGAGGCCTTCGGTAATCCAAGAACTACTGGCCGGTTACGACACTGAACCTATATGGACGGGTTGGGGTTGTGACAGATTCTCTATCAGTTTATAGTAGAAAATGTCAATTCAAAAAGAGGACATTTTGATGTGGTCCCTTATTTTAATGCTTATTGGCTATATTGTTTTGAGGTTGGCCACAAATTGGATTTGTGCTACATAATAATGAAAGAAATGATATTCACAAATCTTGGTCAAATTATTGGCCGTTCACTACTTTTTGGGACTCTGCTCACTAAAATTTTCAATGCTTTTAACATCCGACTTGTAGGTGAAGCAGAGATTAAAATCGCTTAGGCCATTTCGGAGTACACACTAACTCGTGCTGGTGTAGCTAAAAATTTAATGGGAAGTCTGAATGCATATGTCCCATTAGATGATGCTCCAGAAGACCTTGAAGACAATGTGATGCCATCAACTGAATAACCTCAATATTTGACTAATTTTTTGGCCATGGAACAAGAACAACATAATCAACGTGTTCAATGGGAACAAGAAATGGCTAACCAGTTCAGTACATTGGGTACTCAGTTCAATGCATTTGCCACTACTCAAAACTCATTAATTCAATAATTTGGTGAGTTCCGTTTGGACATTGAAAGACATCATGAAATGGCGAGTAATTTCATGGATCAAATTGAACATTGCGTAAATGACATCTACCAGCACTACTTCCCTCCACCACTACTTGACAATGACTGTTAATGTGTTTGGATGACAGATTGGATAAAAACAAAAATTATGTGGTTTTTGTTTGTTTTCACAATATACTATAAGCTCCTCTGTATTTTCATTGTTTTATTTCTTTTTAACAACTTTTTATATTTTGTTGGGACATATTAGACAATTTTATTTGCTGGTGGTCTTTTAAACCTGAGTAATTTGCAAACTTTGTTACCAAACACAGAACAAATGACAAATGACCATGTGAGTAATAGATATTTAAACTGATAGATATCTGTGAGCATGTTAAAAATTATTCTGGCCATGTTTTAAAAATATTTGTGAGCATGTTTGAAAAAAAACAAAAGTATACGAATAAAATTGATAGATATTTGAACTGTGAATGACATTTTTAAAAACTACCTCTGTAAAAAAACTAGAGAAAAACTATCTCTGTACAAAAAATTTCTGTTGTGACCATGTTTTTTGTGTTGCTATCATTTTTATTTTCAAAATTGATTTGAAATAAGTGTGTTTGTATTACTGCTTTTGTTTATAAATAATAAAACAAATACAAATAATTCCAGTAAAACTAATACAACACATCATCAACATAAATTGTCATTGTTTTTAAATAATAAAACCAATACAAATCAAGAAATGCAAGAATTTGTTGATCGAAATAAGACATGCAATACAGAAATAAATTGCAAGAAATTGTACACAAATCAAGGTCTTCATGAAACAATTAAGGAAATCTATTTGTTGATCGAAATAAGATTTGTCGTTGAGCTCTTCATAGTACACCCTTTGCATAGGATTTAAAATTGTCATGTCCATTGACATTATTTTATGATCCTCGTTTCGTTGTTCTCTTTCATTCATTATAAATAAGATTTTTAGTTGTTCCTCTCTATCCTCGGCATTTTTTCGACGCTTTACAGCCTTCTATTCACGGTCTATCGCCTTTTGTTAATCTCGCTCAACAGTTCTAGCAGAGATAGTTGATAATACTTCAAAAATTTTAGATTGGTTGGCAGCCATTTCATCAATTCTAACATCGTGAGTTGTTTAATTCTTCAACTTCTCTTTCATAGCCTTAGTACCAATTGGTCGTGTTGATGTATCAGTCGGTTGTTGGCCCCCTCCAATATTGTTGTTAGGTTGAAAAGCCTCACCTTTAGTTATGGGTCTGAACATGGATATGTATGTTGCATGGGTTTTTTTGGTTGTGTTCATCTCACTTGCAACTTCAGTGCAAAATATCCCAACTTGTATCAAAAGTGAAGTGTTTTTTTCTATATTACATGATATATCCGCTTCGCTTCAGCGACCTAAAAAATGAAAATTAAAAACAATTCGATAACATGTATATTGAGCACTAAGAAAATTGAAATTTAATAACAGAAATAAAAATTATCATGTCTGCCTCAGTTGTTCAACTTTGTTGCCGCAATTGAATTTGTTCAAGAAAACCACATAATTTATTAATTGCCTTTTGCATGACAGACCAACGGTGAGACAAAGAAATATGGTTTCGATTTGATTCATTGCTCAATTGGAAATTAAAATAAATGAGTACTCATTCCCAAAATATTGCCATGGTTTGACTATTACTAGTAATTGGATCTTGAGAGATTGCCAATCAAGATTTACATAAAGTTTCATCTTCTATAATTGTGAATGGTTTACCACGAGAAGCACGAAAAGTTTACGAAATAAAATTAATATCAGTGTTGTGCTCTAAAGTTTGTGATTCTTCAAACATTTCAAATCTTCCAAAGTTTGAAGAAAATTCATTAGGACACAACATCCAGCTCAGACAGTGAAATATATTGTAATAATATACACTAAAGCTGAGAAAGAAAGAATATACACTGAAGTTCACAATGAAAATGAAATTGTAATGATATATTGAAGATATAAATTCTAATGATATAGTGGAATTGATAAGATTGGTTTATTTTATAGATCACAATAACGGTAACTTTGTCAAATACTTTGCAACACCAACGGTAACTTATTGGAGTTATAGCTTTTTCATCAATTTTTTTTCAGAAATTTAAATCTATATACAATGCAACTTTTCCATGTTGTATTTTGGTAGAAATTTAAAGCTATATCAACCTTGAACTTATTCTTAGTGCCACAAAAGCAACCAACTTTTGAAGCAATTCGCAGGCCAACCAACTTTTGAAGTAATTCGCAGGCAGTAGTGTATTTTCTCTTTAAACCAGACGACCAGTGCGACAATTGGCCAGGCATCCAGTGGGACCCACCTCCAACGTAAACGCACAGTGAAATGGTAAAATCTGACCCAGCTCAGTTTGGTGAAAGTTTTGCTCCATTCTTATTTTGATATCTTTTTGATAAAACCGTTGGAGAGATAAAAGCTGTCATTTTTCATCAAATTTAAATTTGATGATTAATTTGATAAACCGTTGGAGATGGTTTTAGCATCCAAAAAAAAAGAAAAGTAAGCAACATGAGTTTTGGTCACTTGATTAATCTCAATAATTTTATTTTATTATATAATTTTTTTGTTATTCAATGATACAAATAGAAACTTACACCATAAATTTTCACATCTTGAACATATCACCACCCCTTTTATAAAAAATAATTATTTTATTATCTTTGGAGTTCTTGATAATAATTATTCAATGTTGCAGTTTTTTTATCAATTTTTTTTTTTATAAATTTAAATCTATATACAATGCAACTTTTCCATGTTGCATTTGGGTAGAAATTTAAAGCTATATCAACCTTGAATTTATTCTTAGTGCCACAAAAGTAACCAACTTTTGAAGCAGTTCACAGGCAGCAATGCATTTTCTCTTTAAATCAGACGATCAGTGGGACAATCGGCCGGACGCCCGACTGGTTGTTCGGTGGGACCCACCTCCAACGTAAACGCATAGTGAAATGGTGAAATCTGACCTAGCTCCTTAGTTTGGTGAAAGTTTTGCTTCGTTCTCATTTTGATAAAACCATTAAAGAGATAAAAGCTGTCATTTTTCATCAAATTTAAATTTGATGATCAATCTGATGAATCGTTGGAGATGGTCTTACCATCCAAAAAAAAGAAGAGTAAGCAACATGAGTTTTGGTGACTCGATTAATCTCAATAATTTTATTTTATTATATAAATTTTTTGTTGTTCAATGATAGAGATAGAAACTTACACAATAAATTTTCACATCTTGAACATATCACCACCCCTTTTATAAAAAATAATTATTTTATTATCTTTGGAGTTCTTGATAATAACTATGAAATTGACTAATATATCATATATGAAATTATTGGATTTGGGGCCTTGGGGCCTTTGGGCTGACATAAATCAGTTCAATGGTTTTCAGAATGACTTGTTTACAAGAGCCCAAAGTAAAATCATAGTCAAAATTATACAATCTAAAACCAAACAAAAATCAACAAATAAAAAGATTGTCCCAATCATTTTATTGTAAAAGCCCATTATAAGAATAAAAACCCAAGTTTGTCTTGAACCTTTCCATACACCGCAAAACCCAAATTACATTGCAGACTAGACATGTCTATCCCAAAAAATAAAAATAAAAATAAAATATAAAATAAAAAAATATTGTTGGAGAAACTATGCAATTGTTGGATCACCTTGTACTCTAGCCAAAAAACACCATTTTCCACAAGTGAATGAAGAGAAATTTCTCAGAAATATCTGAATAGTCGGTTCAATTACGTGTGCAAACGAATTTAGTTTTTAACTTATATATTGCCTAACAAAACATAGTACAATATACATAAAAAATAAAAAATTGGCACATGGTATATTAAGCTTAGAGAAATTGACTGACCCTTTGAAACTTCTCCGAGACTGATCTTTCAAAAGTTCACTACAAAAATTCAAGTGCATGTTTTGTTTTCTACTAACTACTTGTGTTAAATATTTTGGCAAGTTGTCTGGAAAAATCATACACAAAAGGACTTTTAACTCAGTGATGTGACCTGATTGATTCAGGCCGGTGGTTTTTTTTTTGGGAACTACATGTAGATAGGAAGAAGGGAAAAAATTACCAATACACGAGAGATGCAAGTGTATCTGTGATAGGATACAAATGAAAGATTATGAGGGTGTAAGTGTCATTTGCATCCTCTCATGTATTGATAATTCTTTTATTCTTCTTCCGCCTACATGTCTTTTTCTATTTTTTTTTTTTTAAAATTTTTTTCTTTTAAATTAGAGCAAAGCCGTTACAAGTCCTGGGTTTTTTTTGTGGGTTGCATTAACAAACAGTTGGGCCTCCAATTTATTCAAAAAGCTTGACATGTTTTTCTACCCAAGATCAAAGTAGACTAAGGCCTCATTTGTTTATCAGGTACTAGTTGTCGAAGCACGTGGCAGGCTTATCACAAAAGGTTGAATTTTAAATTTTATTGATGGAATTTAAGTGTGCCTATAAAAAATATTGAGCTAGTTTGAGTAAATTAATAATTGAACACAATTTATTCTATAAACATTATGAAAAAAGTATTTTAGGAGAAAAATAAATAAATTTAGTAAGTATTTTCTTTTCAAAAAATATACATAACATTTAAAAAAAAAAAATGACATGTACCTTTTGTATTAATAAAATGCTCAATAAAATTGATGCTATTGACTAAAATATAAAATAATTAGAAATCATTTTATAAATGGTGAAATACTAATAAAATCAAATGTTAGTAAAATAACTTTTATAAAATTAAGGAGCCATCCATTATATATTATATAAATATTCATAAAATGTAAGACTAATAATAAATTTTCAAAAATCAAAAGGGGAAGTCGGCAGTGAGTAGGGCTGAATGAAAACGATGCAAACTAAACTGCTCCAGACTAGTCTAGTAGGTTTGGTTTAGTTTTTTTAATTTGTGGTTCGGTCTTGGTTTGGAAAATAAGAGAATCGGTTTTTACAGATTGGTTCCGAATTTAGATTAATTTTAGATTTGAATCGAATCGGACCATATAACTTAAATCATATATACATTTATTTCCTAAATATTGTGTTTGTTTGACTTAACGATAAGTCTGGGAACAGACTTAGCCACCTAGATTTTTCTGGGTTGATAGTTGTGTTGTGGAGATTGAATTTGTATAGTATGAGGTCTATATGTAGAATAAATTCGAATCACAAGATGATAATTTAGGATAATTTCTGGGTAGTTAAGTCCGAGTTTGTAGTATTACTGTTAACTTAAACCATATATGTTTGTTTGCTAAATATTATGTTTTTTTTTAATGTTAAACAATATTTGCTTAATGTTATGTTTTTGTTTAATAGGTGAATATTATGAGAATAGTTTGTTTGATGGGCATGTTATTATTATTTTTAAAATTTATGATAATTTAAATTTTTGAAAATTTTATATAATTTTTCTTATGAATAGATTATGTGAAATCATAATTTTAAATATTAGTTTCATAATTTTAATGATTTAAATTGATTCTAATTTTTTTCAGTATCATAGATGAGAGGGAGATTTATGATCTGGATTGAGCCGTGGTAATGGCCGGACAGATTGGGCCGAGGTAGCGCGGCCCGTGCCCTGAAAGGATTTGCTCGGTTAAGGCAAGGGTATAGAGGCCGGGCAAGTGAGATGTCCGGCGCCAGGAATGACGTTGTTGTTCCACGGTTCATGAGTTAGCCCGGCATGAAGGCCGGCGGCAAACCAGCATGAACCCTAGCTCGGCTATGCCGGGATGCAGCTGAACTCGGTTCTCATTGAGCACGGCGAGCGGAGCGCTCTGGCCAGCTGCACAGCACGGCTGTTGATAGCCGAGAAGATTCAGCCTGGCTGTCGAGCTCCTAGTAGAGTGGGCTGGCAGTTTGGTTAGGTGGTGTTCAGCAAGATTTGTGCTGACAGATGGGATAGCAGCACCACTTGTCGAGAGAAGAATGGGAGTAGATTTGGGGCGCAGAAGGTACATAGGCGAGTCTGCGCCTCCCATGCTTAGACAGATGAATATTTGGTGAAATTTACACTAAACACAACTCAGTCCTCTCTCTCTCTCTATCCCTGGTGTGTGTGTCTAACTTGATCGTCGGAGGGGTTTTCCGGCTATACGCCGCCGGGTAGCTCACCGCCGTTGTGCTCGCAGGTCGATCGGACAGATAGGAGCTTGGAAGAAAAGAGTGTAGGTTTGCCTGAATATTTGCTCCCCACACAATAGACAATAAATTAGTCCTGTTTTTATCGCAAACCACCGAACCATGCTCAGCCTGGTGAGCTTCATCAGCTCTTCTTCACCAGTTGGCAATTCAAAGACAAATTATTCAAGTAAGCAATAAAGAAATAAATAAATGACACGTAAGTGGCTTGGCGTGAAGGGTAATAATTTTGTGCGATTGGCGTTAGATTCAATCTGCTTTAATTTTTTTTTTATTTTATATGTTATGGATTGTAGATAAGAGAGGATATGAGATTGACGAGAATGTATATCGGTTTCATATGTTTCTTCTTGTTCCCTAGTTAAGGGTGGGTGTCGTGTCGTGCCGTGTAGTGTCATTTTGGATTCATGTTAGAATTACTCAGTACTAATTCGATCCGTTTATTATTTCGTATTATCGGGTCATGTTATTTTTGGTTCGTGTTTGATTTGTGTCATGCTAACACGTCATGTTCAATTTTTTTACTATTAACTAAAAATATCAAATGTATAAAAGAAATTTGAAAATTTCTTTACAAATTAAAATTAATGAAACTAATCTATGTTAAATGAAATTATTTATAAAAAAATTTGATTTCAATTTAATTTAATTTTCTTAATTTATAAAAATAAAATTTTTTGCTAGATTAACTCAAATAATAGACAAAAAATACATTAAGTTCAATTAAAAGCAAAAACAAAACCTATATTAAACTTAAAATCGTATTTTACATACTTTTCAATACATTGGATGTAATTGCATAAGAGATTAAAAAATGTCATGATACTCTTTAGTGAAAATAATATAAAATTGTATAACTAATTCTTCATTATACAGGTAATAGGTTATCCGTGTCAATTTCATGTTATATAGATTTGACACTAATCTCACTCGTTTAATATTCATGTTATCAGGTCATGTCATATACGTATTCGTATCAGGAAATGGTCAACCCTAGTGGTGGAGCCAGAAAATCAAATTAGAGGGGGCATTTATTAATTATATTATTGAAAAAATTTAAAAAAGTATTTAACGCAAGTTTTTACGATTGATTTCGAGGAACATAAAAAAAAAATAATGTTATTTATAACTAGTGTATCATGGACAGTATAAAAAAATATGGACATAAGTCTTAAAATAAATTATATAATGATAAAAAAAATTTATACAAAATTTGATTAAAAATTCAATATAATGGTAATACCACGTCATCGTTAGTACGTGATATCACCAATTAATAGTAAATAAACACATAGAGAGTGAACCTCACATGTCAGATATAACATACAATCCAATAAATTTCATATCTTTATAGTGATATTAGTTATACTTACATGTCAATAATAATGACATTACCGTTACATTCAAAATTTTTCATAAATTTTTTATAGATGATATGGTTTATAATAGTTTCTTCATTTTCATTCAAAACAACCATTATTGTTTTCATAATTTTTAAAATGTCATTAACATTTCACTCTAATAATATTTTTGTAATTTTTTTTCATTTAAAATATCTTCTTTATATTTGCAACAAAACAACAACGCTCAATTAGTGCACATTAATGTGTGTTTGGTAGAAGAAAAATTGAGTAACATTTAACATAATACATATAATGGTGGTCCCTTGAACCCATAATCTTAAAGTTATTAGGCCAAGTCTTAACCATTAAATCAATAATTACCCTCTTTTTTTATATTTGCAAAAAAAAAAAATAAAAATCCCAAAATTCAGGGGGGCACGTGACCCCCTCGTCCCTTGTTGCTTCCACCAATAGTCAACCCTAACCTACTAATTTAATGTACTGTTCAAGTCATGTTAACGTGTTGTGTCGCAAATTTCCACCCTCACCCATAATCCTTCTTTTGGCTATACAATTGACTCCGGATTTAAAAGGGTTCGGATTTTATATCCCTAAAAGGATGGAATATGTAATAACATGCTGTGATAATGTAACATAAAATAATCACACTAAATATAGTATGAGTGGGCCTCAACATACATTAATCTCAATCTTTATTCTCAACATTATTAATCTCTTTTTATATGTTTAAGTATTATATATATGGTCAAACGCCGTATCTACTCCCAACAATCAAACAAATTCGAGGTGTTGTTATTCTATTTGATGTGATTTTTGAGTTCAAATTTTACCTGCCTGATGCAAATCTCTTTACCTATTCTTCTCCTACCAATTATAAAATAAATAAATATAAACAAATTCCAAATCCACGCATGGTCTAGGTCGTGGAGGACGAGCTTCCCTGGTTGGCTTGACTGGGCCTTAGTTTGACTATGTCTAAACATTCTCTGGTATTTTTCTAGATATGCAATACCAACAAAAAAATAAAATAAAATTAAATTAAGAAATGAAGAACAAGATGCAAGTGGTTATATATAGCTAGGGTAGTCTAACTATTTTCATAGTATATAGGTCATAGTAAAAATTGGATGCTTCATGAGAATATAAACACATTAACCTATATACTATATGAATTGTGACACATTATTTTTGAAACTGTCAGTCCAAAATGCATAGCCAACTTTATGGGTTTACATATATATATATATATATATATATATTTGGAAAAAAATGTATTTAAATGAGAATAACATAAAATTATTTTAATTTTATGAAGGTGGAAGTGAAAATTGTGACGCATTTTCTTACTTGTTTTGACTTGCATCTTTATGAAAGTATAATTATTTTTAATTATTTACACTTCAATGTAATTTTTCCTATACTTTTTGAAGGGAAAAAAAATGGTACAAGAAAGAAATAAATGAAAGTGTTAAAACAGTAGAGAGAGAGAGAGAGAGAATATAACTCTATATATTTCAATAATTTTAATATGAGTGAATACAAGACTCCTTTATATAGGAGAAGGAAAAGCTAATATGGTAATGCCTAATATAGATTTATGGTAAGTATGATAAATAGAATATATAATTACTATATTTAACAGTTCCCCTCAAACTCAAGTAAGGATACCAACTTGAGTATGGAGAGAGAAACTAAAATATAAAATAAAACTAAAAAAATAAAATGAAAGACAAATAGATTGCAAAGTCCGAATAGGAGCGCAATGACTCTTGAGATAGATTGGAGGCTGGAGCTAATGTCCGGAGACAGTTTAAGTGGTCATGTGCATGTCGGACCGTTGTAGAGACTGGATGTTGAACCAGCAAGCATGGCAGCGCGACACACACATAACTTATGATGTGGTGCTAAACGATGATGGCAAAAGATGATTGAGTATGCCAGGGGGCGACTTGGATGGTGCGCCAAGGGGCGGCTTTGGTGGTGCGCCAAGGATACAGCTTAAAGAGTGCGTTAAAAGGAAGCGGCTTAAAGAGTACGTCAATGGGCCACTTAGAGAGTGCACCAAAAAGAGGCAGCTTAGATAATGCGCCAGGGGGCGTTTTAAAGAGTATGCTAGGGGACGGCTTAGAGAGTGCATCAAAAGGAGGCGGTTTAGAGAGTGCGCCAATGAGGCGACTTAGGAAGTGCGCCAAAAGGGGGCGGCTTAGAGAGTGAGCCAGAGGGGGCGGCTTAGGTGGTTCACATGCTATATCACCATGATATAAGGCTTAGGTGGTTCACATGGTATATCACCATGCTCACCATGATATAGGGATAATACCCTCTCTTAAACTCAAATAGGATGGAAGATGGAAACCTATTTAAGGTTGAAGTAGAGAGAAAGACAGAGTGAAGCAGAAGCACAAAAAATATATATATATATATATATATATATATGATAGAGATATATGAGATATGAATAAACCAGCGGACAAAGGAAGAGATCACCACGAAGAGATACTGACAGGAAATTATGATAGTGGAATATGTTGAGATCTGGCGGGCGGTCAAGGCAAGGTTGCTGCCCGTAAAGCAAAATTACTAGGTACTTAACCTATCTCTGATACCATGTTATGAGAATAAAGAAACTAAGAGAGAGATATTTGGGATAGGAATAAACTAGCAGATAAAGGAAAAGATCACCACGAATAGATACTGACAAGAAAATATGACAGCGAAATAGATTGAGATCTGGTGGGCGGCTAAGGTAAGGCAGAGTGCGCCAATGGGGTGGCTTAGAGAGTGCGCCGGAGGGCAGCTTAGAGGGGGCGGCTTAGAGAGTGAGTCAGAGGGGGCAGCTTAGATGGTTTACATGGTATATCACCATGCTCACCATGATATAGGGCTTAGGTGGTTCACATTTGATTTATATGATAATGCACATCACAAATAATACATTTAGATATCATACATAGTACACAATACTCTAAATTAAAACATAGTGCAAGGGAGACAACAATAAGTAGATAGTCTTACCTCTACATTTTTATGTGTTTCAGTGACTCAAACTGGCGTCACAACACTAGAGCGGTGATAGGGTGGCAGTGGTAGAGTAGCGGTAGTAATAATTTGGTGACATTGGTGAAATTTTAATTTAAAAAATAATTTTCAACTTTCAAAAATAGAAATTATTTTCCACCTAACAAGTTTTTTTTTCATTCACCATGAAAACCATTTTTCGTCAATTTTTATTTTTTATCATCAAATACATGCAGTAGCATAGCCAGGGTTTCTACATAGTGAGGTTAAAACATGAACAAATTATCATAAATTTTTACTATGAAAAAATTTGGGAGTTCGTAATCATATATGTTATTTGACCATTTATATCATATGAACTAGACAAAATCATTCATAATCATTTAGGAGTTCACTAATGGATGGGGTGGATATCTGGCAAATGTCTTTAATTTCATAAAAAATATTAGGAAAAGTAAATACTATTAAACTAATTGAGTTAATTTAGTCGATCACTCTTGCACACTTATATTTGGGAGATAGTTAAGTCAATACTTAAATGTAAATATTAATAATTTTTTTCCGATTATGAATTTTTTTTGCTGTGATGTTTATTTCTTTTTCATTGTGGAGCTTGTTTTTAAGTTTGATTATTGAGCTTCTATAATTGTTAGATTATAATTTAATTCTCTTTATATTGTAAATAATAATCTCTTGCCAAATTGGCAAAAAAAAAAAAAAAAAAAGGGAGAAGAAGTTATGAAACAAAAATGATACTTTCACATATAAAAAGTTTGCAACCATGCCTTCATTAGTGATGTCAATCTTTGAAAATCAGAAATTTATATATGAAATATTTTTTATACATTAAAATAAGTAAAAATATTGAACTAATCCTAAATAATTTTCAAATTTGAGTGGTGTCAAGTGACACCACTGAAGGGTATCTAATACATGAAAACATATAAATTAATTTAAAAAAATATTTTTTACCGAAACAAATAGTATTACATTAGGCCCATATCCAACTTTTAAATTGTGTGAAACCGAACTGTTAATGTACACTAAACCTAACCCACTACCCTAACCCACTACATTCACTCCACTAAACCTAACACACTTACCATCTCCACTACCACCCACCACCTCCACTACCATCCACTACCACCACTCACTTACCTCACACCTCTCCTATATAATAGCTTGTAACATACAAAACAATACATCAATCTTGTAATATACACAAATCAATAATATACATCAATTTATTTTTTAACTTGGTATCAGAGCAAGTTTAAGAACCTGGTCATTCTGCTTCTCCGGCGGGCGGCAACCTCGCCTTGACCGCCCGCCGGACCTTTACACATACCCTGACTCCGCTGTAACTTCATCTTCCTCTCCTCACTATTGAAGAACTCTGTTATTAGCCCTCTTCGGTAAAAGCCTCACTTTTGGCGACCAAACACATTTTTAGTCGCCGAATGCCTCACTTTTGGCTACTAAATTTTTTTTAGTCGCCAAAAGGCCTTGCTTTTGGCTACTAAAATTTTTTTAGTCGGTAAAAGCCTCACTTTTGGCGACCAAACACATTTTTAGTCGCCGAATGCCTCACTTTTGGCTACTAAATTTTTTTTAGTCGCCAAAAGGCCTTGCTTTTGGCTACTAAAATTTTTTTAGTCGGTAAAAGCCTCACTTTTGGCGACCAAACACATTTTTAGTCGCCGAATGCCTCACTTTTGGCTACTAAATTTTTTTTAGTCGCCAAAAGGCCTTGCTTTTGGCTACTAAAATTTTTTTAGTCGGTAAAAGCCTCACTTTTGGCGACCAAACACATTTTTAGTCGCCGAATGCCTCACTTTTGGCTACTAAATTTTTTTTAGTCGCCAAAAGGCCTTGCTTTTGGCTACTAAAATTTTTTTAGTCGGTAAAAGCCTCACTTTTGGCGACCAAACACATTTTTAGTCGCCGAATGCCTCACTTTTGGCTACTAAATTTTTTTTAGTCGCCAAAAGGCCTTGCTTTTGGCTACTAAAATTTTTTTAGTCGGTAAAAGCCTCACTTTTGGCGACCAAACACATTTTTAGTCGCCGAATGCCTCACTTTTGGCTACTAAATTTTTTTTAGTCGCCAAAAGGCCTTGCTTTTGGCTACTAAAATTTTTTTAGTCGGTAAAAGCCTCACTTTTGGCGACCAAACACATTTTTAGTCGCCGAATGCCTCACTTTTGGCTACTAAATTTTTTTTAGTCGCCAAAAGGCCTTGCTTTTGGCTACTAAAATTTTTTTAGTCGGTAAAAGCCTCACTTTTGGCGACCAAACACATTTTTAGTCGCCGAATGCCTCACTTTTGGCTACTAAATTTTTTTTAGTCGCCAAAAGGCCTTGCTTTTGGCTACTAAAATTTTTTTAGTCGGTAAAAGCCTCACTTTTGGCGACCAAACACATTTTTAGTCGCCGAATGCCTCACTTTTGGCTACTAAATTTTTTTTAGTCGCCAAAAGGCCTTGCTTTTGGCTACTAAAATTTTTTTAGTCGGTAAAAGCCTCACTTTTGGCGACCAAACACATTTTTAGTCGCCGAATGCCTCACTTTTGGCTACTAAATTTTTTTTAGTCGCCAAAAGGCCTTGCTTTTGGCTACTAAAATTTTTTTAGTCGGTAAAAGCCTCACTTTTGGCGACCAAACACATTTTTAGTCGCCGAATGCCTCACTTTTGGCTACTAAATTTTTTTTAGTCGCCAAAAGGCCTTGCTTTTGGCTACTAAAATTTTTTTAGTCGGTAAAAGCCTCACTTTTGGCGACCAAACACATTTTTAGTCGCCGAATGCCTCACTTTTGGCTACTAAATTTTTTTTAGTCGCCAAAAGGCCTTGCTTTTGGCTACTAAAATTTTTTTAGTCGGTAAAAGCCTCACTTTTGGCGACCAAACACATTTTTAGTCGCCGAATGCCTCACTTTTGGCTACTAAATTTTTTTTAGTCGCCAAAAGGCCTTGCTTTTGGCTACTAAAATTTTTTTAGTCGGTAAAAGCCTCACTTTTGGCGACCAAACACATTTTTAGTCGCCGAATGCCTCACTTTTGGCTACTAAATTTTTTTTAGTCGCCAAAAGGCCTTGCTTTTGGCTACTAAAATTTTTTTAGTCGGTAAAAGCCTCACTTTTGGCGACCAAACACATTTTTAGTCGCCGAATGCCTCACTTTTGGCTACTAAATTTTTTTTAGTCGCCAAAAGACCTTGCTTTTGGCTACTAAAATTTTTTTAGTCGCTAAAAGCCATATATCGGCGACCAAACAGATTTTTAGTCGCCAAAACCTATACTTTTGGTTACTAAATTTTTTTAGTTGCCAAAAATCTTTACTTTTGGCTACTAATGCATTTTTAGTCGCCAAATGCTATACTTTCAGCAACGAAATGTGATTTTTCAGTCGCCAATAGTGTTTTTTCTTGTAGTGACTACCTCTTGCCAATAGAAACCAACTTGGACAAGTCCCTCCCACCTCTAACCATCATCTCCCACCAATGACCCCTCTTAGGTTACCCTCCTCCAATAGGGTGTGCTACGTTAGTGCCAATTTAGTTAGGATTGTTTAGTTTTGTCGTAATGCGAAAAGAAAATGAATCTTATTCAACTTAACTAAAATATCTTTCAATACAGTGGGATTTATATACAACCATGAGTAACTCTCTTAACTAGTTAACTAAACTAACTAAGCACTACAAGAAAAAACATATTTGGTGACTAAATTTTTAGTCGCCAAAAGGCAATTTTTAGTCGCCAAAAGTCGATTTTTTAGTTTCCTCAACTAAATTTTTTAGTTGCCGGTTTGGTCGCTGGAAAGCGGTCTGGAAAGGTATTAGCGACTAAAGTTTTTTAGTCGCCAAAAAGCAAGTCTTTAGCACCAAAACTTTGGTTGCCAATAGTCAATTATATGTTTTAAATTATACATTTACCGACCAATGTTTTAGTCGCCAATAGTCAATTATATATTTTTAAATTATACATTTACCGACCAATGTTTTAGTCGCCAATACTCAAGGAATCGGCGACCAAACTTTTAGTTGCCAAAAGCTCATTCGTGGAAAAAAAAAATTACACTCACTAGCTTCTCATCTGTTCTTGTGGAGATTCAAACCATCAACCTCCCACACCATAAACCTTATACAACACACTCTTTCCACTACACCTCTATAACACCATATGATTATATATACAATATATATTATTTCTATAGTACATAGACCCGTATTAATATAAAAGTATATATATAAAGATAATTATCTTTTATTGAATATAATTTATGTAAAAATAAATTATTTACTAGAAAAAAAGAGAGACCACTTTTGGCGACTAAACATAATTTTAGTCGCCAATTCTATACTTTTGGCTACTAATTATTTTTTAGTCGTTAAAAAATTTAATTCCTGCACTAAAATTACCAGTTTTGGCGACTAAACTTCTTTTTGGTCGCCAAAAAGCCTCACTTTTGGCTATTAAAATTTTTTTAGTCGGTAAAAGCCTCACTTTTGGCGACCAAACATCTTTTTAGTTGCCCAATGCCTCACTTTTGGCTACTAAATTTTTTTTAGTCGCCAAAAGCCTTACTTTTGGCTACTAAAATTTTTTTAGTTGGTAAAACCCATATATCGGCGACCAAATAGATTTTTAGTCGCCAAAAAGATTTTTGGCTACTAATGCTTTTTTAGTCGCCAAAACCTATACTTTCAACCACCAAAGGTGCTTTTTTAGTCGCCAAAGATACTTTTTCTTGTAGTGAAGGTACAGTTAACATAACAACTTCCTAACTAATTAACCACTACATGTAAACACGTGCACGATGACCTACAGCATCTCTAACTAATTTGGTGAGATGTAGCTGTGGCTTCAACTGTAGCTCTGCCTTGGTCAGCTCACATGAGCTGGTATGTGTGGACTGAGCTTTTTCTGCAGATGTGTGCTGAGCTTCTGCAGCTTCTACAGATACATTAGCCCTGTTTGGTACAGCTTAATTTTAGCTTTTAGCTTAATTTTAGCTATTTTGATGTGTTTGGTTTAGCTTAACAATACAGCTTATAGCTTTTTGTAAGTCAGAAATCAACTTATTCTTTGAGTGGGGCAGGAGAAGCTTAATTTATAAGTCAGAAATCAGCTTATGTTCATAGTTATAAGCTCTAAGCTGTTAAGGTATAAGCTATAAGCACTTTCCCACAACTCTACCAAATAGGGCCATTATCATGCCCCCTTAACCTGATGTGAGAGGAAAGAACCATAAGCTTGGACTGGAGGTAATTAAATTGTGGAATAGACAGAGGCTTGGTGAAAATATCTACAACCTGATCAAAAGTACAGATATGACAAATGGTGAGCTGTTTAGTTGACATAGTGATAATCGACCTCTATGTGTTTAGTTTTGGCATAAAAAACAAGATTGGAAGACCGAGAGATGGCAGAGATATTATTACACCACAATGTAGGGGAGGAAGAAAGAACATGCAGGTCAGAAAGAAGTATACCAAGTCAACTTAACTTAGCAGCAGTTTGAGCCAATGCCCTATACTCAGCTTCAGTAGAGGATCTAGCCACAGTAGACTGCTTTTTAGCAGACCACAACACCAAATTGGGACCAAGGAAAACACAGAACCTAGTAGTTGATCTCCTATCCAAAGAATCACCAGCCCAATCAGAGTCTTAAAAAGCATGCAGTGTAAGAGGACCAGGGCTAAATTGAAGACCATAACCAAGGGTGCCTTTGAGATATCTGAGAAGCCTTTTGACCATAACAAAATGTTGAACAAGTGGTTGGTGCATAAATTGACAAGCAAAATTCAGAGCAAAAGCAAGATCTGGTCTGGTGATGGTGAGGTATTGAAGACCTCCAACAATACTTCTGCAGAGAGAAGGATTGGAAAAAGGTAAATTATTAGTGGGAGAAGAGGAAACAGATTTAAGAGCCGTGGGGGAAGAGTATGGCTTGCAATCAGCCATACTGGTCTTAACAAGCAACTTAGAAGCATACTTGTGCTGGGATAAGAAATAGCCCATAGAAGAAGATGACACATAGATGCCAAGGAAGTAATTAAGCAAGCCAAGCTCCTTCATAGAAAAAACACCATGTATTTGATGAACCAGAGTAGCTATATAAGAGGAATCACTACCAGTTAACAAGATATCATCAACATAAATGAGAAGAATAGTATAATGGAAGCTGCAGTCTTCTTGACAAACAAGGAGGAGTCACAATGGCTAGAGATAAAGCCACAAAATAGTAAAAAGGAAGAGAAGGTAGAAAACCATGCTCGGGGAGCCTGTTTGAGACCATAAAGGGCTTTATGTAATTTGCATACTAAGTTAGGATGAGAAGCCTCAATGAAGCCTTGAGGTTGTTGCATATAGACTTCCTCCTCTATGACACCATGCAAGAATGCATTAGAGATGTCAAGTTGCCTAATAGACCACTGAAAATGTAGAGCTAAAGACAGAAGAACTCGAACTGCGGGCTGCTTTGTAACAGGACTAAAAGTCTCATGATAGTCAATGCCCTCAGTTTGAAGAAAACCTTTGGCTACTAATCTAGCCTTATACCTAGCAATGGATCCATTTGAATTTTTCTTGAGTCTATAAACCCATTTGCAGCCAATAGCAATTTTGTTTGGAGGTAAAGGCACAAGAGACCAAGTGTCTTGTCTTTGCAAAGCTTAAAACACATGTAGCATAATTGCTTGTCGTTGAGGAGATGTAGCAGCAGCCTGAAAATCATCAGGTTCAAGGGGAGTAGAAGAAGAAGAAGTAATAAGACAGATAGAAGAGAGAGGTCTAGACTTTGACTTAGTGAGCATGGGATGAGTGTTTGAGGTAGAAGGAAGAGAAGGTAAATCAATAGAAATTGAAGAGATATGAATTGTTGGAGCATGACCAACACGGTTAACTTGCATAGGACTAGAAGTGGTAGGCATGGAAGCTGCTGACGAGGAAGGAAAAACATGAGGAGAATCAGACATAGCTAGAGCAAGGAAACAGGACCTACAGTAGGAATAGAGGGGACTGTAGGAGCAGTAACAGAATATGGAGCAGCTGAGCTAGATGAAGACCAAAAGAAAGTCTGAAGCTGAAACAGAGAAGGAGGAGTAGACTGAGGAAGAAACATAGACTAAGACTGGAAAGGAAAAAAAGACTCATCAAAAACAACATGCCTAGAAACCAAAATGTGCCCAGTGGTAACATCAAGACATCTGTACCCTTTGGTAGATAGAACATAACCAATGAAGACAGAAGGTAAAGACCTAGGCTGAAGTTTGTGAGTTGTGTAAGGTCGAATCCAAGGAAAACACCTACAACCAAATACTTTGAGAAAAGAGTAATCAGGTGAGTGATAAAACAAAGTTTCAAAAGGAGTAAGGTTATTGAGCTTGGAAGTGGGAAGCCTGTTAATAAGAAAGACTGAGGTGGCAAAAAATCAAACCAATAGGACAATGGAAGAGCAGATTGATGCATGAGAACAATAGTAGTTTCAATTAAGTGTCAGTGCTTCTTTTCAGCTACCCCATTCTGAGCAGGAGTATGAGGACAACTAAGTTGATGCTCAATGCCCTTATCCATTAAAAACTGTTGAAATTTGTTTGCTAAATATTCCCCCCCATTGTCACTTCTGAGAACTTGAAGTTTAGTATGAAACCGAGTCTCAACAAAGGCCTTGAACTCAACAAACTTAGAGAATACTTCACTTTTGTAGGTAAGAGGAAAGCCAAGTAAACTCACTGTAATCATCAATGAAAAGAACATAGTACTTAAAATTGGAAACAGATACATTAAAGGGTCCCTAAACATTAGAGTGAATAAGAGCCAATGGTTGATTTACAGTGGAATTAGAAAGATGAAATGGCAACCTATGACTCTTAGAAACACAACAATGTGTGCACAACTTATTGTCATTAGAACCAGGTACATTAGTAGGCAACAAATTTTGAGATACAAGAAATTGCAACTTATTACTAGAATGATGGCCTAATCTATTGTGCCAAGTGGTCTTGCTGCAGGGAGAAGTAGTGGAAGACTTGAAGCATGTTGTGGAAGAAGTTACAAGAAAAACAGATAAAGCTGATAGAGGACCTTTATAAAGAATTTTCCTGGAAATCTTATCCTGTATAATGAAACACTCAGCATAAAAAATAATGGTGCAGTTGTTGTCTTTTATGAACTGATGAACCGACAAAAGATTGGCAGAAATGGAAGGAACATGAAGCAAATTATGAAGATGAAAAGAAGTATATGGTATAGGAAGCAAACCATTACCAGTGTGATGAATAGGAAAAGTAGAACCATCTCCTATAGTGACATGGTCAGAACCTTGATAAGGCTGAAAATGAGTGAAATTATGAAGATCATTGGTGAAATGACTGGTAGCCGCAGAATCTAAGAACCAATTTGAACTAGGTGCAAGTGCAGCAGTAGTAGACCGATGTTCTTGAGCAGTAGAAGCAATTGAAGAAGAGGCAACATAGGTTTTAGAATGTGGTCCTCTTGCTTGTGAAAAAGATGATTGAAAAGCTTGATCCATCCTGTGCCAACAATCTATGGCTGAATGGTTTGGTTTACCACAAATTTGACAGATCAGTCCATGTTGATTTGAAGGAGTGTTATGTTGATGAGATGGAGGATTTAAGAATGATGATGAAGTAGACCTGCCTTGTTCTCCATCTCTGTAAGTGTTTTTATAAAATCTATTTGAATTGTTACCTTTATATCCTCCTCTGGTGTAACCTCGAGAACTACCTCTAGAATTATTTTTGGTAGTAGCATAGGAAAATGGAAGATATGATGTGTGAGCTTGTTTAAGAGAGCCTTCAATATGAATGGATTCAAAACACAATAATGAAGATAAGGCAGCAATAAAGATAGGTTCAGGTCTGGTACGAATTGTTGTTTTAAAGGCATTGTACTCATTAGGTAGTCCATTGAGAGTAAGTAACACCAGATCGTCATCATGAATTGGTGATCCAGCAAGACTTAACTGATCAGCAATAGTCTCGATTTGACAGAGATAGTCATCTATTGTTGAATTCTTCTTGGTAAGATGACTGAGTTTAGTTTTCAATTGATGGACATGTGATCTGGACAATGAAGTGAATCTCGTAGCCAATGTAGTCCATACTTCATGACTTGTGATACAATGAAGAATAGATGTGAATATGGATGAAGACAGTGTAGTAGTAAGACAGCTAAGGAGATGTGCATCAATAATGATCCATTGTGTGTATGCTTGATTCACCACAACATTATGATTCTCATCAAGAACTGTAGAAGGAGGGAAAATCTCTGATCTATCGACAAATCCAAGTAGATTTGTGGCTCGTAATATGTTTTGGAATTGATTCTTCCATATGAGATAATTTGTAGATTCAAGTTTTGTTGGAACAAAAGAATTTAGATTTGAGATAAACAGAGTAAGATTTGAAGGTAAAGGAGAACTAGCAGTTGCACCAGTTGAAGAAGCTGTCATTGTTGATCTTTCTTGAAGATCCGCCATTGTTGATCCTTGGTGAAGATTCACCATTGTTATCTTGAAGACGAAGCTTTAATGCTCGCAAGAGCTATACATGCTCTGATACCATGAAAAGAAAATGAATCTTATTCAACTTAACTAAAACATCTTTCAGTACAGTAGGATTTATATATAACCATGAGTAACTCTCTTAACTAGTTAACTAAACTAATTAAGGTACAGTTAACATAACAACTTCCTAACTAATTAACTACTACATGTAAACACGTGCACGGTGGCCTACAACAGCTCTAACTAATTTGGTGAGATGTAGCTGTGGCTTCAACTGTAGCTCTGCTTATTGCATTTCCCTTCCCTTTATTGATGATAATCCTTTGTATTTCCCTTGATTATCATTAATAAAGTCATTTTCGTTGATAAAAAAAAAAGGTTACCCTCCTTTAATATTGTTTTCAAAATAAAATTTTAAAAATATATAGGTGTCAAATGTTTTTAAAAAATATATATTTTCAATAAAAATTAATAAATTATAAACATAACCAAACGCGTCCTATAATTTGATAAGATTAATATAGTTTAACTGTGTGGGTAATTTTCTGACCATACTGCCCGCCTAGTAATCAGCTGGAGAGCACCGGCAGAATAGATGGCTTCAAGGAACCTGCAACAGAAAGAAAAGGCTCCGGCAGTGGCTCCTCCACTCGGGGGCTCTCCGACGATCAAGTCAGTATATCTCTCAAAGATAATCAAGTGCTAAACTCACAAGCTTGAGTATAAAACTGCGTACCTTAGACCCACGGGGGTGCCTCTCTTTTATAGTTTACTAAATCCAAATCCCACTTGAAGTCTGACTTCTATGGATTCCAATTCAATGTTAACTTTGGACTCTTCAAGAGATAAAGATAAACTCCCTAAGAGCTTTATCTTTATCTTAGCAAAGTCTTCTCTTTACTTTAGGACTCTTGTCCTTTATCCGCTTATCTCGGATTCTGATATCTTCGGAGATCACCTCGGCCTTGCCTAGGTAACCTCGGCATAACTACCAAGACACGTGGCACCTCGGCTGACACGTCGGCATCACCATGCCACGTGTTGGTATTCAGAAAATACATCCCTACAACTGCCCCCTAGGTTCTATTACCTCAGCATTCTGAGGTGATGGAACCTATATCTGTATTTTCTTCCAGTACCTCGGCGTGAGAACTCTTCGGCTGAGATCATTCATTTTAGGCTGACATGCCTTCATCAAAGAACAAGAACTCAAACGAACTCCTCCACGCGCATGAGCTGTCATGCACCTTTTCTCAACCGTTCCCCTCACGTGCTTTATCCTCATTGGCCCGTGTCTGTGACGCGCTTGAAAACTGTATTTCACCCATCTGCGCCGTCTGACGTGTGCGTTGCTCCAGGCGTAATAAATGCCCTGCTTTTTGCCGCCGTTTCAAGTTTTTTACAAAACTTTTCTCTCAATCTTCATCTCCTTACTTTTGCATTCGATTTTCTGGCTCTCTCTCTCTCTAAACTTTCTTAAACCCGCCATTGCTCTAGCTCCAAGCTCTGCAACCGTCTTCATTCTTCCATTCCAGCGAAGCTTTCGTCGTTCCGTCTTGTCTGCAACCGTTGCCTTACCTCGGCGACTTTCATTCCGACTTCATTTGTTTTGGTAAGCCTCTGTTCCTCTTATTCCCAATTTCTTTTATGTGCTTTCGTTTACTTACTGCCATTATTGCGCTGTTCAAACCTTTGATTTGCTGAACTATTCATCTGGATGCGTTTATTCCATGATTTTACTCATATCTTGAACACTTGTACTGTTTTAATACTTTTCTTGCCACTGTTTTTGACCTTTTACTTCTGTATTTCTTTCGCTTTTGAGAACTATACCTTTGTTCTTCGTTTCTGAAACGTCATTCTTTGTTTCTTGTTTTCTGTTTTTCCTTTCCAGATCTGTGCCTTTGATCTTCATCTTCGTAGTTCTTAGGCTTGGGATTTGTTTGTAGAACCTCTAATTTAGGGAAAACTGAAACAATCCTTACCAGCATATACCTAAGGTTTCGCCGAGGTCCGGATAACCCCTTAAGAACACCTTCCTTTTTGAAACCTAGCCCTCTGTTTTTAGGCCGACGTTATGGGTATGTGGAGACATAGGGTAGATACCCCAACCAAACTCGAGTACTTTAGGCGAGAGTTCTCTATTCCTGTCGATGTCCATCTGAGGCTAGCTGAAGATAGTGACTCCATCATGCCAACAGATGATTCAATGCCATTTCCTATAGTAGCTTTTACTGAGTGCGGACTTCGACTCCCACTTAACATTCTTTTTCGCGAAATTCTTCATTTTTACAAGTTGAACCCTATGTAACTTGCCATAAACTCTTATCGAGTGATCAATGGTATCATAGCCCTAGCTAGGCAGGAGAATGTTAGGATCACCCTTGCCGATGTACAATATTGTTATACCATGTGCCCCCTTAACCTGAAGGAAAAAGGTTACGTCTACTACCTCAAGCCGAGGTCTACTGAATTCAAAATTGTAGCCGACCTCCCGGACTCCAACAAGGGAGCCGGGGATGACTTTGTCATTGCTTCGGGAAATTGGGAATTTGGTCCAGACGAAGATGTTCACCTCTATCCTCTTCCTCAAACAGTTAAAGAGGGCAAGGGTAAGAGCCTAGCGTCAATACTTAGTTATTTCTTTTCCAAGTCTTCAAAACTTTGTCTGTTTCTAATGTCTGTTTGTTTGTCCTGCAGATCTTCATTAGCCACCAAAAAACTTCCGCCAATCCTTCTTCCCAGGAAAAGATTTAAAGAAGCTCCTAGATCTTCCAATTCACAAGCGCAAGGCTCCCCTGTTGCTGAATTTTATTCCGACATACAAATCCACATTGCCCGACGTCCCAAAAAGGAAGAAGAAGAGCCTATCTCCTCCCTCTGCTACCACTCTGCAAACAGCATCAACATCTCGGGCTGACCAAGGGTCAACCTCTGGTCCAGCTGACCAACCATCAACTTCTGCCCCATACTTAATTCTAATACTAGAAAGAAAACGTCGGCGACGACTCGTCAAAACTGCTGAGATGGGTTGCCCGAAGCCTGTTGCCCAAGATCTCTTGGCCGACCTTCCCACCGATGTTGATGCTCTACCGACACAAACAATGCCCCCACCAAAACCGAAGAGAATTAAAAAGGCTCAGCCCAAGGCCAAAGCCGCTGAGATTGAGGCTGAGGATGCTCTGCCCATCTCTTAATTGGCTGAGAGTAAAAAGACTGCTTCTACCTCCGCAAAAAGGTCTGCTGAGGCCCAGCCATCAGAATCCACCCAATCAAAGAAGCCAAGGTCATCGTCTGCGACGACCTCGGGTTTTAGAGTACCAAGAGTCCCTTGGAGACCAGAGATTACTCTGGAAGATAAGCCAATCCTAGCCAGCGACAGTGCTGATGACGTAAACGTCGGCGTGGCCCTAAGTACTGCTCTACTCCTCCTAGGAGATCTTGAGCGAAATGCCAAGATGAGTGAGTATGAGAACTACGCCTTCAAGCTACAACACTCTGTCCAAGTAAGTGCCTTTGTGTTGAAATCTGTTTTCTTTCTTAATTTGTAGAATTTTTGTAACAATTTGTGCCTTGTGTGCTTTCAGGCCATCCAACATGCCCACTCCCTCTCCATGCAAGCTTTTGAAACAAGGGAGAGGTTGGCCGACATGAAGAGGGAGGTTTCTGTTCTTAAAAAGGAGAGCAGAACTCTTCAGCTAAAAATGAAAAAACTGGAAGACCAGGCTGAGGCTGCCACTAAAGCCCAAACCCTAGCCGAAGAAAAGGCCGAGTCTGCAAAGGCCATCAAAAAAGTTACCGAGGCCGAGAAGAGAGAGGTCGAGGTCCAAAAGGCCCAGGCTGAGAAAGAGCTTCAAAAGGCTCTGGCCACCAAAGAAGTCGAGATTAAAGAAGCTGATGAGAAGGCTTACTCCCAGGGAATGGTCGACGTCACTGAGGAATACAAACTGCAAGTCAGGCAGGCATGCAACAGGGGCTTCTCCCTTGGTTGGATGGCCCTTGCCAAAAAGCTCAACATCCCGGATGACTCGCCATTGCGCAAGGCTGATGATATTCCTCTACCATTTCCTCCACCTCCACGCCAAGCTGAAGATGAATTTGAGTCTGAATCTGAGGATGAGGATAAGGATGACGATGAAGCTTTGGTAAGCAAGCCCAAGGATACTAGTGAAACCAAGTCTCCTCCTCAGGAGGATCAAGTCCTAGACTTGACTCATGAGGAGGATGAGGAGGTTATCAAGGAGACCACTCCTGAAGCTGTTCCTGACACTGTTCCAGCCGACATCCCTTCCGAGGTTAAGACTGTCGAACAAACTCTTGAGGAAATTGACGCCGAAATAACGGCAGAGAAGGAGGCCGAGGTTGTATCTGATCTCCAAATCCAACAATCTGGAGGAGAAGACCCTTAGCTTTATGTTCTTCTTTTGCTTACTTGTATTTTGTTTTTCCCTTTATCTTTCTGAACAATGTAAGCTCATGCGTGGCCGACGTGCCTTTTAATTTTGTAAATGTTAACTCAGCTTTCCTTTTCTTAATGCTTGAATCTTTATCTTTTCTTTGATTGCTTCTGCGTGGCTTCTATACTTAGAATATTTTTGCATGATTTACATATTTCTTTCCTTCCTTGTGCAATTTTCTCGGGGTTACATACCTCGGGTATAATAGCAACAAAACTTTTACTTCGGCAAGATACTGACCTACAAACTTTTCATAAATTCTAACAAGTGTGAAACATGTACTACTCAATGTTAACTTTTCAAATTTTTTCTCAAGTTTTAATCAAGTGTTTAAACGGTGATCTCGGTCTAGCCTACTTGTAAATTGCTACAAATTTCAACAAGTGTTATCATATACTGTAAACTTTTTTCAGGTTATAACAAATGTTTAAGCATTAATCTACTTGTAAATTGCTACAAATTTCAACAAGTGTTTAAACAATATACTTAGCTTTTACCTCAGCTAGTAAATTGCTGCAAATTTCAACAGATGATCATATGTCGGCTTACCGTTATCTTGTAAATTGCTACAAATTTCAACAAGTGTTAAGCATCTTCTTTGGGTGGACCAACCTGTAGATTGCTATAAGTGTGCAAACTATAACCTCGGTTTCACTTCGACTTGTAAATTGTTACAAATTTCAACAAGTGAAGAGAAACAGTAATCTCGGCTTAACTTCAACTTGTAAATCGCTACAAATTTCAACAAGTGAAGATAAGGAATCAGCTTAATTCCAACTTGTAAATTGCTACAAATTTCAACAAGTGAATTAAGGAATAAGGTATGTCTGAGTGGGTCCAAGCAAAGACATCGTTGTGCTCGGCTAAGAGAGCCGTGAGATCGGCCTTGGCCTAAAAGGACATCTGGCTGCTAATCTTAGCTATTTTCCTTGGATCAGTAGGATCGACAGGTACTTCGACAAGTTCCTCCACTGGTTCCTCTCTAACTAACTCTTCCACGTCTCTAACATCAAGGCCTTCAATGATGATAGCTTATTACATTTTGACTTCTTTCAATGAGGTGACATAGCACTCCCGGGCTACCATCTATTCACCTCTCACTATGCTGACACCTTGGTCAGTGGGAAACTTCATGGCTAGATGGTACGTGGGGCTCGGGCTCTTTTCTTTTGTCCTAGGAGGGTGGGGCTTTGGATGTGGAGTCTTGGCAAGCTGCTAGAAAGTCTTCGGCGTTCATGTATTTTTGGGTTTGGCGAGAAGGGAGGCCATGGTAGTCGAGGGATTTTTGGAGAGGGAGAAGAGGAAATTGGACGAGCGTAGACCGGCCATGAAGGCTGCGATAATGACCTTGTCGTCGTTTTCCTCCACTTGTAGGGCTTCGGTGTTGAAGCGGGTGACATAGCTACGTAACGACTCTCCTTTTGTCTGTCTGATGTTTAGTAGTTGGGTGACTGGATATTGTTGTTGCTAAGCACCAATGAAATGGATGAAGAAGGATTCGCTGAGCTAGTGAAATGAAGTGACTGAGTCTGGGGGGAGCTAACTGAACCAAAGCACGCCGAACCCTTCAACGTGATAGGGAAAGCGCAACACATGATTTTGTCTAGAAAGGCATGTAAGATCGTAAGCGTCTGATATGCTTCTACATGGTTGACGGGATCGGTGGTACCATCGAAGGTGTCAATCAATGGCATTTTGAACTTGGGAGAGAGAGCTTTATCCCAGATGGACGTGGTAAAAGAAGTGTTAACGATAGAGGAAGTCTTGTGCTGTATGTTTTGGCATGACCCCTTGTAGTTGGAGTTTCATGGCCCGCAGTTCTTCATCCCAAACGGGAGCATTATCCCCATAAACAGGGATCGAGGGCTGAACACTGCTAGCCTCACCTTTATGGATGACTACATGGTGTGGTAAGGGGTGGTTATGGAAATGTGGTGGCATATCTTGACGAGGCTGCGAGCCTGACGGGAGAGGGTGTACACCGTCAAGATTCGACGGTTAAGGCCGCAGGGCGAAGGGTGGAAATGTTTCTTGAGGCACGTGTGGTGGGAATTGATAGTGATGGTGGGGCTTGTTCTTGGTGCGGGGGAACTATTGGTTATGGTAAACGCGGGATAGCCAGGTCACGCTGGAGTAAGGCATTGATCAGGGCCTGGTTCTGCTCGGTCAGTTGGTTAATACTGTTGGTGAGTTCTACAAAATATGGAGATGGGTTATTTGGGTTAGAGGGCTTAGCTTCAGGGTTACCAGCGTTATGTTGGGAAGCCATGGATCTAGTCGTGACCATTCACCCTAGTACAGGGGGTGGGTGATTACGGGGTTCCTTCCGACGACAATGAACACAACTGTCTTTCCGAAATGGTCTTCTTACAGACGGCGCCAACTGATGATAAGGTAATTCCAACAGAAGATGGGTCAAACTGATCCACACTTCTAACGGCTTGCACGTGTCACGGCCTTGGTTGTTTCCAAGTTATCCGTGCGGCACTTAGACAATCTCAAGTCTCACTTGATGATGCTAAGTCAGCCTAACTCACAAACTTATAGGAAAGAGAAGTTAGAAGAACACAAGAGAGTTTAAGAGAATGCCTTGTATTTACTTGTGAGAAAGCTTTACAATTCTTGGATGGATTGAAGCAAATAAGCTCGTCTCCTATTTATAGGCTCCCTTGGCCTCTCCTAGAACACTCTAGAATCCACTAGGAAATTCATGGAGAAGCTTCCCTTGGAAGCCTTCTTTACAAGCTACAAGAATATTCTAGAATGTCTTCTAGAACTATTTATACAAATATCTAATTATATTTACAAGTGTATAGATTCTTGATTCTCCCAGGTCTTTCTAGGATTCTCCATAGTCTTCTAAAGTTTGCTAGGGAGTTCTACATCCTTCCATTAGCCTCTCTTTCTTGCATGCTCTCTTTTGGATATTTTGGAGAATTCTGTAGGGGTGTGACATTTCTCCTCCACCTATGCTGGCGACGACCTCGTTGCATCATCTCCGCTAAACTTTTGTATTTGCTCCTAGAACTGCCATAAAGCTTTTGTTGGCTCCTAGTTAGCCTTATTTTCTGGTAGCCCTTTCTATTTTACCAAGTATTCTGTGCTAGGAGGAACTCCACTCCTTCGGATGACTCAGTCGGCCATAATGTATTCTACCTCTTTGTCATAAGAGGGTACTACTGCCGTTGGTGCTCGTAATGACTTTCCTCTACTTAGGTCTTCCAAATCCGCATGATAAGGCTTCAAATTACTTACATGGAAAACCGGATGAATCTTAAGCTTTGGAGGTAGTTGCACCTGATAGGAAACTTTCCCAACCTTCTTTGTGATGGGAAAGGTCCTTCATATTTTCGCACTAATCCTTTATGCACCTTTCTTAGCGACTTGAACTATTGAGGTAACAACTTGACAAGCCCCAAGTCCCCCACTTGGAATTCCACCGCTCGTCTCTTTTTATTAGCCCACTTCTTCATTTTCTTAGACGCCTTGTCCAAGTAGGTCCGTGCCACATCGGCTTGTTCTTGCCATTCTTTAGCAAACTTGAATGCTGTAGGACTCCTTCCCATATAGCCAGATATCACCGTATGTGGCGTTAGTGGCTGTTGCCCAATAGCTAGCTCGAACGGGCTGTGATTGGTGGATTCGCTTCGTTGCAAGTTGTAAGAGAATTGGGCTACATCTAGTAACTTTGCTCAATCTCGCTGATTGGCACTGACAAAGTGCCCAGCAAACCTCAAGGTGCTTGCTGCTCCATCTTGTCTTGTTGACACACAAGAAAAGTCTTCACGTATGCCTCTGCATCATCCCGCATCCTCGGCCAATAGTAAGCTGATTCTAACAATGCTCTTGTACGCTTTTGTCCAGGATGGCCAGCCCACTTAGTGTCATGGCATTCCCTGATTAGGTTCCTTTGCAGGTTTCTCCACTTTGGAACATAGAGTCGTTTCCCCTTGATGTAAAGTAGGCCATCTTCTTCCCAAAAGAGTTTGGTTTTTCCATCTTTTGCCAATCCACTCAGGCTCTTGGCAAGAGGATCATGCTGCAACCCTTCTTTGATGAGTTCAATTAATTTACCTTGAGGCCTGCTACTTATGGCAGATAATTCTGCCTTGTAACTTAACGCGTTCGCCACAAGGTTCGCCTTCCCCGGCTTATACTCCAAGATGTAGTCGAATTCTGCCAAAAAGTCTTGCCATCCAACTTGTTTTGGACTTAACTTCTTTTGGGACTGGAAATAGCTAGTGGCAACATTGTCTGTTTTGACTACAAACTTGGAACCCAATAGGTAGTGCCTCCATGTGCGCAAGCAATGGATGATAGCCATCATCTCCTTCTCTTGCACCGTGTACCTCCGCTCGATGTCATTAAACTTGTGACTTTCATAGGCAATAGGATACATATCCTGCATGAGTACACCTCCAATGGCAAAGTCAGAAGCATTTGTGTGTACCTCATAAGGCTTGGTGTGGTCTGGTAGCCCCAATACTAGCTCCTCTGTCACTGCCTTCCTCAAGTCTTCAAAGGCATCTTGGCATTCCTTTGACCATTCCCATGCCTTGTTTTTCTATAGGAGGTCTGTGAGTGGTGCTACCCTTGCTGAATATCCCTTGGTGAACCGTCGATAATAATTGACAAGGCCAAGGAATGACCTTAGCTCAGTCACTTTAGTAGGAGCCTCCCATTCTTGTATTGCCCGCACTTTGTCCTCCTCCATCATAAGCATCTCATCTTTGATCTTGTGCCCTAAGAATGATACCTCATTTGTTGCAAAGGAGCACTTCTCATTCTTCATATAGAGTTCATTATCTTTTAGCACTTTAAACACCGTTCGTAGATGATCTACATGGTCTTCCAAACTGTTGCTATAGACCATGATGTCGTCCATGTAGACCACTACGAATTGGTCCAAGTAAGGATGAAAGATCTTGTTCATGAGAGTGCAAAATGTGGCTGGGGCATTGGTGAGGCCAAATGGCATCACTAAGAACTCAAATGAGCCATATCGAGTAGTGCAACTAGTCTTTGGCTCATCCCCAACTGCTATCCTTACTTGGTAGAAGACAGATCTTCAGTCTAATTTAGAGAAATATTGAGCTTTACCAAGTTGATCAAACAAATCAGCAATCAAAGGAATAGGATACTTGTTCTTGATGGTTACCTTGTTAAGAGCCCGATAGTCAATGCATAGGTGAAGAGAACCGTCATTCTTCTTTTGGAATAACACTGGGGCACCATAGGGAGCTTTGGACAGTTAAATGTAGCCAGCATCCAACAAGTCCTTCAGTTGCCTCCTTAATTCCTCCAACTCAGGTGGTGCCATCATGTAAGGTGCTTTGGGCATTGCTATTTTGCCTGGCTCCAGCTCGATCTTATGATCCACCTCCCTCCTAGGTGGTAGTTTCTTCGGTAGCTCGGGCGGCATCACTTCTTTGTACTCATGGAGTACCTTCTCAATCTCCTTGGGTATTGACCCCTTGGGCACATCCTCTTTTCCTTCTGCCATGGTTGCAAGGTAGGTTACTTCTTTCTTGAACCCTTTCTTTACTTGCATGGCTGAGAGTATTGGGGTCTTGAACCTTTTTCCAGCTGTAGTCTGTACTACACATGGTGTTTTCTCTTCTAAAATGGCCACGGAGCGTAGAAATGGTAGTGGGAATACTTTAACCTTCCCCAAGAAGTCCATGCCAATGACAACTTTGAAGTCATCCATGGGTGCCACTGTAAGATCAATCTTGCCACTCCATGCTCCAATGGCTATATCCACTCCGCGTGCCACTCCATGCAGGGGCCTAGCTTCTGAATTAACAGCTTTAAGCCAACCAGATCCCTTAGTGGCTTTGGGTTCTAGCCTGTTTGCCTCGTCCACAGAGACAAAGTTATGTGTTGCTCCCGTGTCTACCATAGCATAAGTGGGCTTCCCGTTGAGGCTTATCTCCACGTTCATCAAGCCTTTGTCATTTTGGGTAGATGTGGCATGCTTCAATTTGATAGCATTGAGTAGTTGCAGGGATCCCATGTGGGGAGTTTCTCTTTCTCCCGCTCTTCTATCATGGCATTGAGGGCTTGTCTTCTAGGACAGTCTCTTGCCTAATGTGGTCCATCACATAAGAAGCAGTTGGTCTTGGGATTGAACTTGCCTTTGTCCTTGAATTGGTACTTAGCTTTATCTTTTCTCTCTTTGCCAGTAGGGGGTTTGTTGTGCCCCTTTTTACGTTGGAACCCCTTATCCTTGTCTCCCCCACCTGTATTATGGCTATCCTTAGATGTCTTGGCCTTGCTGTCTACCCTTTTATACTCAATGAGGGACTCCGCTACAGCCATAGCCAAGGCAAGATCCTGCACTCCGCGAACCACAGAACGTTCCTGCAAAAAGGTCTAAAGAGGGAGGTAATCCCCCGATGGACCCTCCAACGATCGAGTTAGAATAGGAGAAATTGACTGTGTAGGGAGAGAGAGAGAGAGAGGGAAAATGAAGAACTTAACCTCTAATGTATCTTGGAAACTTCCTTATATCCTTTGCTCATCATTTCCTTGTCCATTCCCGACTGTGGAGTGGGCTAAAAGTCTATATTCTACCTCGCATCGTTCATGGTGAGTCTGTCTCCTCCGACGCGAAGGGATTATAATATTTAATGTTGTGAGAGCTTCATTAATGGCTGATATGTGATGCAATAACTTTACAAGATCTTTGTTTTCTTACGTGTCTAGGCCTCTGTTTGGCAAGTGTTTGAATGTTATTGGTCTTAGCTTAGTGTTGATTTCTCAGAGTTATTGGGCTTTGATCGCTGGGATGTTGACTGGGCCCTGATCCGTGGAATGGGCCTTCCTGGGTGTCCATCAATATCAATAGTCCCCTAGTCCCAAGTACAGCTTTAGTCCAACGAAGAGAATAGGAAAGGCGGAGGGAGTCCCCCAAGGTTGGGGAGGGGGTAAGGGTGGGGGTAGAGGAGCGACTAAGCAGTGAAAGCGGCCGACAGTAGAGAGGTCAAAGCACGAGGGTGGTCGAGTGGGATCGCCGACCGAGAGGAGGGCCGAATGCGATGCAAGGAGAGCCGACTGTGAAGCTGGCCGACTGGAATGGCCAATCAAGAGGATGGCTAACCGCAAGAAGGCCCCACTGCGAAGGTGGCCGATCGGGAAGAGGGCCGACTGCGAATGTGGCCAACCAGGATGGCCGACTGGGAGGATGGCCGACCGGGAAGAGGGCCGACTGCAAAGGTGGTCGACCGGGATGGCCGACCGCGAGGATGGCCAACTGCGCAGGTGGCCGAAAAGTCAATGATGGCGCACAGGGCTCAAGGAGCAAGTAGGCACGTGATGATGTGAAGCGGAATAGACAAGAAAAGAAAAGATATGTACTGGTGGCGGTGTGGCGCGTGTGCGGGCGTAGGGGTGATTAGGCTCGTCAATGAAAATGTGGGAAAAGGGTAAAGGTCGTTTATAGTGGGGGATTGTAAAAGACGGGGGTGTTGTCGTGGTTTTGGTTTTGTTTTGAAACTGGCAAAGTTCAATTACGACCCGCGAAACACAAGCAAGCCTTGGGCCTTCGGACTTGTACGATTTCCTTACCTAATCGTGAGAAACCGACGAATCACAGACGTGAGCTTGTTCATGTCGTGTGATTCACCATTGTTGCACGTTGCGAGTTTTCTTGCCCCTGCAACCAAAGCGATTTACAGGAACGTGAGTGAAATGGTGGAAGAGAGAGCCCCTCTACTGACGCCAGACACGCTAGGGGATGATGATGGTATTGCCCTGGCGGAGGAGTACAGGGTGGGGAGATTGGGAGAAAAAAAGGAGAAGAGACCATCACGACCCTCGTCAACAATGGTGATATCGGCCGCACAACCTGTGAGCCAAATAACCCCTGACCACTGGCACACCAAAGTCCATTTAAAGAACAGAAAGTCCATTTAGTTGAAGAAACCCAAAATTGATGAAAGAAAGAAAGATAAGAACAAGAAAGCAAACCTCAGAAGTAACGCAGCAATCTTCAATTATCTTTTCTTTTAAGTTTGTGTATGAGAGACAAAAAAATTAGTAGAGAAAAGTAGAAGAGTTATCTATTCTTTTGAATTTGGATGATAATGTGAGATGAGATGAGGGGCAGGGGACGTAGCGGCGTGGTTCCTTGTCAGTGGCTCACGGTGGCCGTGAATGGGGGTGCTGGGTGGAGCAAGAGGTAGGCAGCGATGGCGGCTAGGGTCTTGAAGATATGTGAACAACGAAAAGAGAGAGAGAAGAGTGAAAAAGAGGACGATCAATTCTAATTCTAGTTGTAGGGCATATATATATAATGTTCTCTCCACCGACTCTGTAAGTCGGTTATCAATTGGCGGGAAATTATAGCGTGTACCGTACGCAGTAAGTCGGTTACGATGGCGGCAAACTATACGGCATATCGTGTGCGTCAATTAGGGTAATTTTATTGGAAAATGTTAGAAGTTAAATTTTTTACTAAATAAATGATTAAATATTTTATATGATGTAAATCTCACATTTTTATGACCTCTACATTCATCTAAGATATTTAATCATTTATTTGACAAGAAATTTAATATCTCTAATATTATCAAATTTTATTTGCACATGTGAATAAAATTGGCTCCATTAAGATTAGTTTCATCCAGAAATATATAATTTAAAATTGTCAAACTGGTAGAATAAATACATATTATTTTATCTTTAATGGAATATTAAAGAAAAAAATCAATGAAAAATATATTTTGTAGATGAGAGTGAGAAACATATTTGAGATGTGAAATTTGTTACAAATTAGTATTATATATATGAAAATTATTTTGTAAAATTAGTTAGTGTTATATATATACAAAATATTATGTAGATTAGTATTACATATTATGTAAATACTTGATAATTGTTCGAGATTATTTTTCAATTAACTAACAAATTGAAACTGCCCAAATCGCGACTTGGTTATTTGTCAATCTATCATTCATAATTTACACTTTGTTTGTCATAACCTAAAAGAGTCAAAAAGTTAAAAAATTATTATTCAATTTAAGTCACATCACCTCTCTACCACATCACTTTAAACTCAACCCACATCCAACTCATATTTCATAAAAAGTCAAAAAGTGCACTTATTTAGAACATCTCAAACCTATATAATTTACCCTCAAGCCGCACTGAACCACACTGCCCAAACCCCCTAGTTCTAGCCCAGTCTAACCCGACTCGCCCATTTATAAAATATATATAAAACAAAAAAATGCATATATACTTTTGTCTAGGATTTAAATTAAAATATTTGTTAAAAATCATATTAATTTTACCATTTAATTGAAGGGAAGTTTATCGAAAAGTCTCATTCGGCTAAATTGTGTTCCGTTTGCTATGTCGAACTCACAATCCCCAATTATGTTTGATCACACAAATTAGGGTTCTTCATGCCACAACACTCAACAAGAAGTAAAACCACACCAATTCTGATATGCACAAACCTTGGGTCAAATATTCCTCCTATCTCTAGCATCTATTTCGAAATAAGATTTTTTGAATTTCAAAACAGGTGAAGGGGCAATCACAACAAATGATAGGGTTCACGTCGTCCCTTACCACCGATTTGGTTTTCCAAATTGGGGATGATTCCTATTTCCAAAACATTTTGACGGGTCAAACGAATTCGGTGTAACGTGTCAGTACAGTTAGACTTACGGGTCGCACACAATACCTGCCTCATGCACCCACATCAAAATAACACCCACATCAACATAACACCCACAAACTATGTCCCAATCCCACATAACTCACTAACACAAACCCCATATAAAAGCCCACTAGTACGCTTTTCATGGGAACGTGAACCACAAACACCATCATTCCCACAAACAAATGCGCCCATAAATTCAAATTAACACACCAATGGCAAAATAGTAAATAACCAATCCTCAGGACTAAACAGTTTAAAAGAAATAACTTACGACCACATGGGTTACAAGATAACAAACTAGAATTTACTAGTCAATTCCCCTTAATTTTATTAACATTCTAAATTCAGATATATAAAAAGATCTAAATAACTTAATACACATTAAAGAATAAAAATTACAAGTTCATATTTATTTGGTTAAATAGATGAGTTTGAAATTTAAATTTTGTTCAGACTTGAGCTTTGAATGACTAGATTAAACTCAACGTCAAACCAAAATGGGTTTAGAAAGACACATATCCTCTTATAATGCAAACCACCCATTCTGAGATTTGTCCACCTACGGGTGGACATGACCCAATGAGTATAATTCAAATTTCAATTAAACAGTGAAGTTTTACTCTCCGCACTTGGTTGAATTTTCATGTTTCCATACCAAGGCAATTTCTCATTTGGTCAACTTAATTTGCGACGCAAATGATTTTTCTTTTACTAGCTAAGGGACAAATATTAAAGTTGGCACATACGTAATAACATCCACCTTCGAAGAAATAGACACATGAATCACATAAAAGATCAATTCAAACCATTTTTTCAAAAACAGTTACAGCCATTCTCCAACAGTTTATTCATGTTGTACTTTAAACCATTTTTTTTGCATTCAAGATAGTTCTACAAGCTGTTGACTTTCTCTTCTATGCTAAAGGCTCTTCTATGGTGATAAGTGCATATACCCTTGGGCTGCATTTTCTCTTTTAAAAACGAATTAATAATATAAATACAAGCACTATATAAATATCTGCCTCAATTTCAAACCCGCTTCAATAGCTCTTCTACAACAAAGAGCCGATATGGTTTTGAAAAGCTCCACCTCTCTCGAGTTTGTAGCCTTAGTGGTGCAACCTGCATATCAGTAAGGTGCAAAGACTCTCATGGATTCTTGTATGCCTTCTTTATTGAGTAATGGGATTTCACCATTTTTTACCACACAATAATTGAAATAGACCATTCCCAGAACTGATGTTGGAGGCGTGTACAAGAGAAAACTTAGCAAATTATGAAACTATGCACAGGGGCAAAGCCTCCTTGTATGCCGATGCGAACCATCACAAGAAAGCATTGATTGTGTTCGAGTGTATAAGCACGCTCCTGGATTCTGGACACAAATAGGCAAATAATAATTCACAGTCAGGTTTAATCTCACATACATAATTATTTTAATTTTCTTGTTTTGTGATACACTCGTGGGCTTCTCACTAGTTATCCTAAGTTCTTTTTTTTTTCCATGAAAAATATTTCTTAAACTCAATATAACCATATTATGATTGTATCCAATTGTAATGTGAAAACAGAATTTAGAATTATATTATAGCCAAAACTAAAATCATTGTCTATAACCCAATTCTACAGTTAAAGAAAATTCTAAAACAGCTTTATCAATTTGCAAATTTTAAAAGAAATCAATTCACACGTATGACATAATAAGGCGGGTATTATCATTTATATTATATGACAAATTTGGAAATGGTGTGCTTAATTACAAAACTCAATTGCAAAAAGAGCACAAGTACCAGATCTTTAGGCGCATCATCGACAACTTCAGCAGGTTGGTCTGCTCCAATGCTTGCCAAACATGCTCCTTTGCAGCTCATATATTTCTGCATACTATTTGCAACAAGAATACATATAAAGCTAACAGAAACAAAAACAAAAACAACAATAATAATAAACTTTGCAAACATATCAAAGAAACATTAATTCCAATGATAACAAAAAAATAATAATCAGAGAACAAAAAAATATAATAATTCCAACTATTCTTAATAATCAGAGAACAAAAAAATAACCTAGATAGCTCACATTCCAATGATAACATTAATTCCAACTATTTTTGCTTCCACAAGTGCATTAGCAGTGCCTGTTGTATTGGATCAATTAAAGAAATAGGAAGGTTCTTTCAAAGCATCTGATAACACCCACCCCCATCATAACGAGAGATGAAGAAATCACCACAAATAACAACAGAACTGAAATGTTATTTCATGATAATTGCATAAATGATCCCAAAAAAGTTTTTTTTTTTTTTTTGGTTAAACATGTAAATGGAGAATCCTTCTAAATATTACAAGAAACATAAATAATCTAGAATGCTATTATATGAAACAGAAAGAATACTTTCATTCCCATGTGGACTTTCCACATGCCCCTTAAATATTTTGTATTTTTGCAAAAGAGAAACAAATAAAAACAAAGAAATGGCATACAGTTGGCAATTATACAACAATATGCATTTGATTATTGTCCAAGATTAGGTAAATAAGATATGAAAATTGAAAACGAAATCCAATTCACCATATAAAAACCAACACAAGTATATTTCCACACAAATCGCTCAGTTTAGTTAATGTAGATCAAACCCAAGAAGCTAGAACAAAAATCATGGCCATAAAGAACAGTAAGCATGGCCAGCTATAAAATCAGCATATTCATAACCAAATAAAAAACTAATGCAGAAAAATGCAAGAAAGATAAAGCTTACATTGCACATTGATTAAGCATTGACAGTTTGTTCGGAACACATGACTGCCCATTTGACTTGCAAACAGAATTGCATGACTGCCCTTGCCTTTCTCCCATGTGATTCAAAGCACAAAAAATTAAGACCAGCAGAAGATGGGAAATACAATAATCAGAGAACAAAAAAATAACCTAGATAGCTCACCTTCCAATGATAACATTAATTCCAGCTATTCTTGCTTCCACAAGTGCATCAGTAGTCCCTGTAGGATTGTATTATAGTTGTCAATTCAAGGATCGTATCATGCATCAAAATCCTAATTGTGTGAGTCATGAATCGAATCGAATCAAGAATCATAAAATTCAGCACAAACTATAAAAATGAATGTTAGACAATCGTTTATATGAAGAAAAAAATGATTTTGCCACATGTGCATTCTCACCTGAATAATTTGATGGAAGAGAAAAGCAGTGATGGAAATCACTAAAATAAGCATTTTCATGAACCTGAAATATTCGAAGAGGTAGTAAAAATAAATAGCAATACCACTAAAAAATAATAATCAAGAGGACTTAGTATAGTTGTGGTTATTTCATGAGGATTTCACAAAACAAAGAAACAGAAATAGATGCTAAAAGGTTTGAAAGGCAAGAAAAGAGAAGCTCAAGATATGAGGCTAAAACCCCATTGATGCAGGACAATAGGGACAGCGTTGTAAGGGCTTTTTTGGGGCTGTCAAAGTGCTGAAATTTAAGAAAGAAATAAAGGAGAAGAAGAAGATAGGTCTAGAAATCACTCCTAGAATTCCTTAGGCATCACACCTAGGGTTTTATAGATTAGGAGACTTCCTAAACCAACTAGAACCAAAAAATGAAACTACTATAATATCTTAGGTTGCGTTTGGTAGATTTTTCTAAATATGATTTGGGAATAGAGTTGTATTTTGAGTTTGTGAGTTTTGAAATTATGATTTGAGTGTGAAAAATTTGTTTGGTGAATGAGTTTTGAAAAGAGTGGGGAATTTTTAATGTGACATATGATATTTGATATAAAAACTTACAACTCACAACCAAATACACAACTCAAAATTCTATTCAAAGCTCATAACAAATTTTAAAAAATTTGAAAAATATTTTTTGTGGAATATATAAAAATTAACATGTGTCAATTGCCAAAAAAAAAAAATGCACTGTTCTGGTCAACCGGCCGGACGTCCGGTTAGCCCAAATTTTCCCGCCTTGGGCAGAGTTTTCAAGAGTGAATGTGGAATTAATTTTTAAAAACCATAAACAAACATCATGTGCAAATCAAAGCCTGGACCTAGCGTTCCAAAACTCTACCAAACAGAGCCTTAGACTTTCAAAACTAATTTAAAACCAACTAAGAAACATAAATAAAACTCAATTAAATAAGTTGACCCACAAGACGACCCATGGGTGATCCCATGACAACAATAATGAAAATTACCAAAATACCCTCGACCTAAAAATCGTACAAAACATAAAAATAATCATAAAATAATACTCTAATAATACTATAAACATAATTATATAAAATTCCTATCAGTTTCTCTATGAAATCATGTCGATGTCCAAATATCATTACTTCTTTGAATTTAGCCTTCCTTAAGCTTCTTATACTCTGCATCATTCTCTCTTGGTTGGAAAAAACTCGACCTCGAGTTTTAAAGTGATGGAGAATAAAAATCCACATCCATGGCTTCACATTAAAATCTTCAAGTTCGCAGCATCGTTTCTTCTTCATTGGAGGTAGCAATGAAAGCAACAAGATATTTTCAACTCTAAAGCTAAATTTATCTGGAATGACGAAATCAATTGAAGTAGAACATAAACCCTTGAATTGATCAGAGTGTTGAGTTGCCCCATCATCCATTCCATTCTTTTTTGGCTTTGTAATACAGTGCTTACAATAAATTTAAATGCTCATATTTGCATCAACAGACATGGATTCCATATTCTCAATCTTTCAACGAAAATGTCGTTTTGCAATCCTCTTCTTTTTTTTTTGAGAAAAAACAAAATTTTATTAAAACGTGAAATAGAAAGAGGACAAGAAGTCCTCGTACAAAGAAAGGAAGAAAAAAAAAAAAAAACAAACAAAAATGCAAAACTCGAAACCCTAAGAATGGCAAACACCAGCCCAATCCCTAGAGATCAAAAACAAAGGGACCCCTTTAAAAGGAGGAGACATAAATGCCCAAAATAAGGCCAAATATTTCACCCTATCCCACAACGCCTCTACATTTACTTCCTTGCCTTCAAAAATTCGAAGGTTTCTCTCCAACCATATAACCCAGAAAAAAGCAAAAACAATGCCTATCCACATTGATTTGGCTTTCTTGGTACTCCCAAACCCTTCAAACCGAATAAGAATCATATGCATACACTCCCGTGGAGCAACCCACTGCACATCACATAACCTGAAAAGACGCTGCCATAATACAGAAGCCACTGGGCAATGAAGAAAAAGATAACCCGCATCCTCCAAATTTTTCTTGCACATCATACACCATTGAGGGCAAAGAAAGTGATTAAGCCTTCTCCTCTGGAGAACATCATTAGTTGTAACACCCTTTTGAGCCAAAGACCACAGGAAAAACTTCACTTTATGAGGGACACCCGCTTTCCAAATTTTCTTATGAAAAGGGAACAAGGGAACCAAGGGATTATCAATAATCTTATCAAAAAATGATTTGCATGAAAAGACCCCTGAAAAGACAAGATTCCACACCCTACTATCAGAAGACGGAGAAAGAGAAACCCCCTCAAGCACTACCAACAAAGATGCCAACTCCCTCGCCTCTCTATCATTCAAGTGTCTAATGAGATCAAAATTCCAGGAGATGGGTGCCATAGACGAGCAAGCCACTGACGCAATAGACACTTTTTGAGAACGAACCAACCTGTAAAGAAAGGGATAAGATCTAGAAAACGAAATATCCCCTAACCAAACATCCTCCCAAAACCGAACGTTCTCCCCATTCCCCACTCTGAATGAAAAGAAATTAGACACAAGAGAATACAAACGAGAAATGGATTTCCACGCTGAACGACAATTGCCTCTATTAAGCACATTAGAATCCCTACCATTGGACTGAACACCACAACGATTCACTTTCAAGAGGGAATTTCCACAACCACTTGCCCAAGAAAGCAATATTCCTAGCAACAATGTTTCCAATAGCCAAGCCACCTTTTGCCCTAGGAAGAGAAACAGTCTCCCACCTAACCAAATGAATTCCTTTACCCTCCTCACACCCTTCCCAGATCCTAAAATGGATTGTACCAACGTATACCTCCCTCCCTTAGACAACAAAGCTCGTTCCAACCCTCCAATCTTTTCCTAATTTTGGCAAGAACAGGTTCCCAAAAAGACACCAATCTAGGATCTCCTCCCAACGAAAGCCCCAGATATTTGAGAGGAAAGGAATCAATTGGACATCCCAACATAGCCGCCACCCTATGCACATGACTATCGTCTAAATTAATACCCACAACACAACTTTTGCTAAGATTGACCTTGATGCCCGACACAATTTCAAAAAATTTCAGAATCTTTAGCAAACTCGCCACCTTACTTTCCTCCTTAGAAGAGAAGAAAATAGTATCATCCGCAAATTGTAAATGAGTAACACCTATCCTATCCCTTCCCACCACAAACCCCTCAATGACACCCTTATCCTTAGCTAAATCAATAATCCTACCCAACACATCAGCAACTAAAATAAACAAAAATGATGATAAAGGATCACCCTGTCTTAGACCACTGGATGCTTGGAAAAAATCCCCAGCCTTGCCATTCACAATGATTGTCATATTGCATGACGACAAGCACCCCCAAATCCACTTCCTCCATCTAACTCCAAACCCCTTCCTTTCCAAAACAAAATCCACAAAGCCCCAATCAACATAGTCATATGCCTTCTCAAAATCTACCTTAAAGACATTACCCTCCTTACGTAGACCCCTATACTCCTCCACAACCTCGTTAGCCACTAAGACTACATCCAAAATCTGCCGACCTTGCACGAACGAACCTTGTGCCGAAGAAATAGTTTCCCCCATGACAACTCTAATTCTCCTAGAAAGCACTTTAGCTAAAATCTTATAAAGGGTTGGTTTGGGAAGTGTGTTGGCTTTTTGGCTTTTTAGCTTTTTTGACTATTTTAGTCTGGGTTAAAAAGCTTGGTTTGGGAAGAACTTTTTATTTTTTGGCTTTTTTGACTTTTTTTGTGTGAGAAGAGTGTAATGATTATGGGTTAGATGTGATATTTTGTTTTTTGTGGCTAAAATAGCCTATTTTGTCTTTTATGGCTAAAATAGCCAAAAAAGCCTAGTTTAGCTCTTCCCAAACGGTGCCAAAGAGATGTGACCAAGCTAATGGGTCTAAAATCCCCAATCTTGATCAACTTCTCCTTTTTGGGAATTAGACAAATGAAGGATGCATTGGTGCACAAATTAACCTGCCCGCTCTCAAAAAACTCAGAAAATACCCTCATTAAATCCCTTTTTACAATTTCCCAACAATCCTGAAAGTTGTCATTGAAAAGCCATCTGGGCCTGGAGCCTTATCTCTATCGCACTCAAATACAGCCTGTCTCATCTCATCTTCGTCAAAGGGTCTTTCCAGCCAACTAGCAGTCGCTAAATCCACTAGAACCCAATTAATGCCTTCAATCCCTGGACGATCCACACCCCCATCAGAATATAGATTTGAATAAAAATTAAAAATTTCCTTGACAATAAGCTCCTCCTTACACATCACTTCACCTGGAGCCACTTTCAAGTTTTTAATAAAACTCTTCTTCCGCTTCCCCAACGCAACTCTATGATAAAATCTAGAATTGGTATCACCTTCTCTAGCCCATTTCAACTTAGCTCTTTGATCCCAAAAAATTGCTCCCTAAAAATGATCTCCTTCGACTTCATTCTAATCATTGATCTCCTATACCTTAACGTTTGAGATAAACCCTCCCCGGCCTCCTTCACGTCTAACTCCCCAATCTCCCGAACTAATTCTGCTTTTATCTCACCCATATCCCCAAAAACTTGACGTTTCCAAACTTTAAGATTTTCCTTTACTCCTCTCAACCTACGCATAAACTTAAAACCCTCCCACCCATGGACACGGGCATTTTCCCACAACTCCTTACAGAATGCCTTGAAATCCCGATTTTCCAACCACATTCTCAAACCTGAATGGGGTAGGACCCCATTTAAAAGGACAACTCTCTAGAATCACAGGACAATGATCTGACACCACTCTGGGCCCTACCTCTTGCCTTACATCCGGAACATCTCCTCCCACCCCAAAGTATGAAGGAACCTATCCAACCTACAACACACCAGATTTTCCTGCAAATTAGACCATGTGAATCGCGCATTGCTCAAAGGGAGATCAATCAACTCACACTCCCTGATAAAAGAATCAAAGTCCCTCGCACTCCTATTTGTGGAAACCCCATTTAGTTTTTCCGAAACCTGCCTAACCACATTAAAATCCCCCCACACACACCAATAAGGAGAACAAAGCCCAAATAATCCCACCAAATCATCCCACCACTCCCTTCGATCCCCTAATCTATTAGGACCATACACCCCTGTCAACCACCATTCCTTATTATCCCTATTTCTAAACCTAATGGACAAAGAAAATACCCCAACAACTACCTCGCACTCCGCTACAACTCTCTCATCCCACATAATCAAAATTCCCCCTGAACTCCCCCTAGAAGGCAATACAGCCCATCTCCTACATCGAGTCCCCCAAACACTTCTAATAAAAACCCTATCACACTCCTCACACTTTGTCTCTTGAAATATAACTATATCTGGTTGATGAATTTTCAAAACCTCTTTAACTACCGCCTTTTCCTAAGAGACCGTAGTCCTCGAACATTCCAACTAAAGATCTTCTGCGGGAACCATCATCACCCCTTGCCTCTTTTCCCCGCCTCTCATAATTGATGCCACTCTCAAGGTTTCGTAACTCCCTCATCCCTTTCCTAAGCCCCGAACCTCTTTGACTTCCATCCCCCACAGACGGATTCCCCACCCTTCTAGCCCGAGCTTTCTTCCCAGTATTCCTGACCAGTGCCAACCCAAGAGTCTCAAGTAGCTGTGCAAAGTGAGGCACATCATCCTGCTCCAAAGGAAAGGACACATACTTACTCATTTCCCTCAACCACATTTCGGACTCAACACCATCGTTGCCACTAACAATGTTCCTTTGAAGCCTATGATTAGGAGTCTCCTCCCTCGAAAGATCAGCCTTATTAGTATCCATATTATTCAGCTAAGGGTTCAAACTACCACTGGTAGAGATCCTATTCTTATGTAACAGAGGCAAATTATCATTCTTGTTAGAAACCATTTTGGTAGCTTGTAAGAAACAAGGACCCAATACTGACTCCCTCTCCTCCCCCCTAACTGACATAGAATGAGGACTCTGAAGATTAGGATGAAGAGAAGAATTCATGTTATCCCCGTCAATAGAGTCACCAACCTGTTCACAAGAATTGAAGACTGCCTCACCCTCAGATCCCCCAGTGTGCTTAATACAAGAAGAATTCGGTACCTCATCATGGTATAGCCAATTGAGATTCAAGTCAAAATCATCAACCCTCTCCTCCTCCGAATAGTCATCAGCTTCCTCATTCGGACCCAGAGAATCCTCAGTACTGTCTTGAGAACCATATCCTTCTAATGCTTGGAACACCCCTTGTGGATCGCAAATGCCCCCTTCCATATCATGAATCATTCTGTCAACACCAGGTAAACATTCGATCGCAACATCCTCGTCTTCAGCCAAACCATTAACTTCGAAGGGTCGCTCAATCTGAAGAAGCTGACCTGAGGAGCGATCAACCACATCAGCCAAACCCAAATGAACTTCATTTGGGTATAACCCAACCAGCAAAGTCGGACCCTGATCAGCCCCAACCTTCTCAATCTTCTATCTCCGACTGACGTTACCTTCATCCTTGTCATCCGCCTGCGTCACTACCTGTATACAATCATTCACCCCTTCGAGAACACCCGACGTCGCCTTAACCTGACAAAGCCCTAGATCCAACCCTGGAATAGGAATACCCATTTTGTCTGATTTAGGCCCATTGTGATTCAAATAAAACTTGATTGTTTATTACCCAATGGGCCATCACCCACATGGTTCAGACCTTGACCCAAACGACGAGTGCAAGAGAGGCCCAAATCAATCCTCTCATCATCACCAACCCAGTCAGCAAGTGAAACAGAAAAAAGGCCCAAAACTGGCCTGCGCCGAAATTCCCCCAACAGCCCATCTTCACCTAAAATCCATGAAGCACGGGTACTCCAAAAATAGTGCCGTACACGCACCGGGTACTTACCGGGTGCGGGTACGCGTACCGGTACGGCTGCACGTGTACCGGTACGGCTGCACGCGTACCGGGTACGGCAAAAAGTAGCTGGGTACATCTGCCTCTGTCGGGTACGCCATGGGTACGGCTCGGGTACGGCATGGGTACGCCTTTGGTGCGTTTTGGGTACGGCGGGGCAAAAATCGAATTTTCTGGAGAATTGAGGGGCACCGGAGCAATATTAAGAAAAATTAAAAAATATATATATATATTTACGAAATTACGAATGAATTTCTTTTGCCCTAATGTCATCACTCTTGCCCTAATCTGTCATCAGTCGAGCAAAGAGGAGAGGCGACACAGCACGAAGAGGCGACGGCGACCCACCATTCCCTTCCGGCGACGGCGACGCAAGAGTTCCGGTGAGTCTTCTTCTTCTTCGTCTTCATCTTCTTCTTCGCCTTCTTCTTAGCCTTCTTCTTCTCTGTTTAATCTTCCTTCCACCATCGTCTTCTGTCATCTTCTTCGTTTCTTCTTCTTCATCTCATTTTTTTTTATTTTTATTTTATACAGAGATCACTGATCAGCAAGCATCTATTTTCAATTCGTCCCCTGCACTGCATATCAGCCACCTAGCAACCAAGCAACTGGTCAGAATCTCTTCATCTCTATTTTTTTTGATTTTTTTTCTTGTTTCTTGTTTCTTCTTCAGAGGTATAATCTGATGTAGAACGAAAAAAAAATTAGAGAGGTATTGAACCCAATCATATTTAGAAAAAAAAATAAATAAATAAAAAATGTTAATAAATAATTAATCTGCTGCAAGTGTTAATAATTATAATCTGATATTAAAAAAAAATTAGATCACAAATAATTATAATCTGATGTTAATAATTATAATCTGATGTTAAAAAAAAATTAGATCACAAATAATTATAATCTGATGTTAATAATTATAATCTGATGTTAAAAAAAAATTAGATCACAAATAATTATAATCTGATGTTAATAATTATAATCTGATGTTAAAAAAAAATTAGATCACAAATAATTATAATCTGATGTTAATAATTATAATCTGATGTTAAAAAAAAATTAGATCACAAATAATTATAATCTGATGTTAATAATTATAATCTGATGTTAAAAAAAAATTAGATCACAAATAATTATAATCTGATGTTAATAATTATAATCTGATGTTAAAAAAAAATTAGATCACAAATAATTATAATCTGAAATACAAAATTTAAGTGTAATTTTTGTAACATTGAGTACCAAGGGTCATATTCTAGAGTTAGAGCCCATTTGTTGCTACTTACTGGCCATGGAATTAGAGTGTGTGCAATTGTGAAGAACAAGAGTGATCTTCTTTCTGAAATTCGAAAGGCAGATCAAGAAGCTGAGAACCGGAAAAAAATGGCAAAGCCAAAAAATGTTCCTTTACCACCACCATCTTCTCAAATTAGTGCTAGCCACGGCAGTGTAGAAGATGTTGGAACATTTAGAATGGAAGGTTATGCACCAAGAAAGAGAAAGGCAATTGGGAGTAGTCCTTTAGATAAGGCATTCAATCAAAGTGTTAGAGAGCACTTACATTCTTTAATTGCTCGTATGTTCTATTCAGCCGGTTTGCCTTTCCATTTGGCTAGGAATCCATACTTTGTGGATGCTTTTCAATATGCTGCTGAGAATCAAATTGTTGGGTATGTCCCTCCTGGATATAATTTGTTGAGGACTACCTTACTTCAAAAAGAAAGGGCAAATATTGAAAGGTTATTGGAACCAACTAAAAAATCATGGGATGAGAAGGGGTTGAGTATAGTATCTGATGGATGGACTGATGCACAGAGGAGGCCTCTCATTAATTTTATGGCAGCATGTAATGGTGGAGCTATGTTTATAAAAGCTGTTAATTGTGAGGGTGAGACCAAGGACAAGTATCATATTGCCAAATTAATTAGTGAAGTGATTGATGAAGTGGGTCCTAATAATGTAATTCAGGTAATTACTGATAATGCTCCAGTTTGTAGTGCAGCTGGATCAATTATTCAAGGTAATTATCCGAAGATCTTTTGGACACCTTGTGTAGTGCACACTCTTAATCTTGCTCTTAAGAACATTTGTGCTGCGAAGGAAATTGGAGTTGCTGCATATGCTTATGATGAGTGCCATTGGATCACTACTGTGATTGATGATGTAATGTTTGTGAAACATTTCGTCATGAATCATTCTATGAGATTAGCTATTTTTAATGAGTTTGTACCTTTGAAGCTACTTTCTGTTGCAGATACACGCTTTGCATCTGCAATTGTTATGTTAAAAAGGTTTAAACTTATATATCATGGTCTCCAAACAATGGTGATAAGTGACAAATGGGCTTCTTACAAGGAAGATGATGTTGGGAAAGCAAGTGTTGTAAAGGAAAAGTTGTTGAATGATGTTTGGTGGGATAAGATTGAATATATACTCTCATTCACATTGCCAATTTATGAGATGCTCAGATTTTGTGACACAGATAAGCCATGTCTACATTTGGTTTATGAGATGTGGGATTCAATGATTGAACGGGTGAAGGCATCCATCTATAGACGTGAAGGGAAGTCAGAAAATGAAGAGTCATCCTTTTACTCTATAGTGCATCAAATATTAGTGGAAAGGTGGACAAAAAGTAGCACACCTCTTCATTGCCTTGCTCATTCTTTGAATCCAAGGTATAATTCACATTAGAGTCATAGTTTATACTTTAATTTTTTTCATTGCATAATTTACTTATTATTTTTTTCTAATTATGAAATCTAGGTATTATAGTGGGATGTGGCTTCATGAAAATCCCATTCGTGTTCCTCCTCACAAAGATGTTGAAATTTCTGAGATGAGAATCAAGTGTTTTAAGAGATACTTTCCTGATTCAGATGAGAGAAGAGTTGTTAATACAGAGTATGCGAAGTTTTCAGGTTGTTTAGAAAGTTTTGGTGACTCTGACTCAATATGTGATAGAGGCGTAATGGAACCAGTGGTTTGGTGGTTGGCACATGGCTCTTCTGCACCTACGCTCCAATCTTTGGCAGTGAAATTACTTAGCCAACCATGTTCCTCATCATGTTGTGAAAGGAATTGGAGCACCTACTCTTTCATTCACTCTATGAGGAGGAATAAAATGACACCACAACGGTGCGAGGATTTGGTTTTTGTGCACTCCAATATTCGTCTCTTATCAAGGAGGAGTCAACTATACACAGAAGGAGAGACCAAGTTATGGGACGTTGGGGGAGATGCATTTGATTCATTGGAGGGTTCTGGTTTCCTTGAAATTGCAAATCTTTCACTTGATGAGCCAGAGATGGAAGCTGTTTTATTCAATGATGAAGTTGATGGAAGTGAACTTTGAAGTGTCAAGTTTAGATATATAGGGCTTTCTTTTGTTTTTTTTCATTTGCTTGTGTTATGAACTGAATTGGCCTTGTTTTTCTTTTGGTGTTGGTTGTTTTTCCATTGCTTGGATTATGGACTGAATTGGTGTTGGTTGTGTTGTATTGAATTGAAATATATTAATATTTGTCTTTTAGTTTTATAATTCTCTTTTTAGTTTTGATATTTAATTTCAATTTGTAGGTTGGATCTTCTCACCATAATTATAAAAAATAAAAAAATAATAAAAAATATCGGCGTACCGCAGCCGTACCCGTATCCTACTTTTTTGGAATTTTGCCGTATCGGTGTACCCGCACTCGTACCCGTACCGTACTCGTACCCGCACCCGTGCTTCATAGCCTAAAATAGCCTTTCGAGTTCTGGAGCCCAGAACTTCAGGCCCATGTTCAATACAATCATGCCCAACGCTTGACCTTCCCTCCCCGTTGACATTCTCTCTGTCGAATAGAAGAGCCTCTTCGTGAACTCCAACATCCTGGGGAACCAGAAATCCACGTGTCCGGACTGTCCCCCCAGTCTCTTCATCTCCCCCACCTCCGGCGCCAAGCTCCGATGGGATCTCTCACTGTAAATTCCATTGCCGATGACCCTCCCTTTGTCTGAAGAACTTCGAAATCGCCTTCACTCGCACAATAGTCGTCGAAATCTCCACAGTTGATAGTAAAAACCTAGACGCCGATCCTCTCACCTTCAGTCTTGCCTCAAAAAGGTTTTCAAAATTCTTGATTCTGTTGTCCACTTCTAAGAGCCCACCACATTTCGCCCCAATTTGTTCAAAAGTTTTGATATTCCATAAATTAAACGGCAAATCGCAAATAGCAATCCAGCCTCCAAATGAAGCAATCACACTAGATCTCCTATGCTTCTCTTCTAACCACCTCGCCAGCAATACAGCTATACCCTTACCAAAAAAATGCCACCCTTTATTCCCGTAGAATGCAGCCACATCCTCGGTCTTGGTGAAAAACAGAGCTCGATTCAACTGAAAGGGACGAAGCCTGATAGGTATCTTGTAAGATTTACATAATTCCTTCTCAATTTGCTCCCACCCTATAAAGAAATCAGCTCTCTCACACACCACCGCCTACTGGAGTACTAGCGAAGAACCATCCTTTAACGAACTTGATGATGGAAGCTTGAGAATCTCTGCATACGACCATCCTCTGTTTGCCCCTACTTTCATTTGCCGACTCGTTTCCTCCATGTCATCCTCCTTATTGGCCCCATTCGACCAAACACCATTTCGAAGATCCCTTGCCATGGCCACATTTCTTGTCACCTTACCTACCTTCTTACCTTCTGCATCTCTAGCACGGATGTTCTGCCTTGTTCCAAATAGAATTGTTTCAAGTAACCCAGCCACATCCTTCCACCCCTGACGATTGACTCTGTTGGGATGATAATGTTTGATGACCTTATCCCAGTAACCCACTTGGCTAGTTTCCACAAACTCACCTCTCCTATTTGAATAACACTAAAGCCAGAAAACAGTCGAGCTATTCGTATACTTTCTGAAGAACTGCCTTTTGTCAGTCATGGTTGCAGCATCTTTGAGAGCCTGTGATGCCCAGAAAACCCCTCCCAGATCAAGTTTCAATGTGAAACTGCGATGCCTATTCCTTTTAATGATTTCCACTACCTCCCCGTGTGATCTCTCATCAACCTAAACAATAATTACCTTCTGCTCAATCTAGAGATCAAACACACGATCATTGTATTTCCTCATAACTTAACCAAAAAAATTGTTTTGCAATCCTCTTCTAACTCTGACATATGCTTTAAAGGCATATTTTGCTCAGCGCTAGCAGTTGGTCGTTTCAATTCTTCAGTCCCGCCAGCTTCCATAGCATCCAATTCCTCGCTTTGGACTCTAGTAATAACTAGATCTTCTTGGGGTGCTTTTGGATCATTAGTAAGAGCCTCATTATCCTTCAAAATTTGGTTATCTTTCACCTTGTGCAGGTTTCGATCATTCTCCTTCGCTTGTAGCTTTAATAGCACAAGCTTTTGATCTTTAACTCTAGCTTTCAGCTTTGGCACGACTTCTTGTGTGTACATATATTTTGACTAATGTGACACTTCTTGCCTAATAATAGGGCTTAATGCAGATTTAAATCTAGCAAGTCTTTGACATGATTCTTTCACAACTCGATTTCGAGTGTCAAGTGCCTCAAGTCTTTGCATATATTCTTCAAAGAAAGTGTTGCCATGTCTTGAATAAACAAGTTGCTCACATGACTCAAGAAGATTATTTGAAGGTATATACTTCTCTTGAAGCTTAGCTTTCATCTCTTGCCATGTGTTTATTGGTGGCAATTCCAATCTTCTTATATCTTCTTCAACACAACACCACTAAAGTTGTGCCAAACCCACAAGTTTCATCTTGACAAATCTCGCTTTTCGATCATCTGTCCAATCATAGCAATCAAAATATTCCTCAATTTAAACAAACCAATTAGAGAACATCATAGGATCATCTCTTACTTCAAAATCTGGAACTTCTTTGTTATGGGGTATAACATATTGTGGCACATAGGATCTCCCACTTTGTAAGAAAATAGTGGCGAAACCTTAAGCTCTGATAGCAAAACTGATGTAGGACGATTAGGGACAGCCACAAGAGTAGGCTTTTTGGGGCTGATTTTACACTGTTTAGGGGCTGTTTAGGGTGCTGTGAACAGGCTGCAGGAATTGAAGAAAGAAAGAAAGAAAAAAGAAAAAGAAAAGAAGAAAATAGATGTAGAAATCACTCCTAGAATCCCATAGGCGTCACATCTAGGGTTAGGGTTGCATCACACATTCCATAAGAAGCTTCAAAAGCTCTGAAAAATTCTCTAAAATATCAACTCTATTGAATTATAAGCATTACATGACTTTATATAGAATTAGAAGACTTCCTAAACCAACTATAATTAAAAAAAGAAACTATTATAATATATTTGACTTCTAAATAAGAAACATAAATAAAACCCAATCAAATAACTTGATCCACAAGACGACACATGGGTGACCCCATGACAACAATAATGAAAATTGCCAAAATACCCTTGACCTAAAAATCCTACAAAACATAAAAATAATCATAAAATAATGCTCCAATAATACTAGAAACATAATTATATAAAATTCCTATCAGTTTTTCTATGAAATTATGCCAATGTCCAAATATCATTGCTTCTTTGAATTTAGCCTTCCTTGAGCTCTTATACTCTACATCACCCATTCTTACTCATGATCTTCATAAGTTCATCAGTATCTGATTCAACTGAGTAAAAAGCTACAGGTCCATATGTCAGTTAGAGCACTCAATCTTCATTACTTGCCCCTGCTTTCCATATACAGGCAGAAAACTGATATAATATGAAACAGACCAAAACATCCTTGTACATCACGAATTGCCCAAGACAAGCCAGAAAAGTAGACAAGATGAAATTGGGTGTTCATGGTACTTTTTTTTTTTTCTTAAGCAGAATGTATGGCCGGTACGGCCCCATACAAAGTGAGATTCACAACCTTGCCCGTGACAGCGGAATTGTGAAAATGATTCATATAGTTGACCCCACCTAAGTGGGACACAAGGCTTAATTTGCTTTGGTTTGGTTCGGTTCGGTACATCTAAATTTTGAGAAGAAGGCCATTCGTTTTAGGATAAAGCATCTTCTCTTAGTGGATAAATGCACTAAATTTTAGCGAAACAGATAAGGAAACTACCCACAGTATCTGTGAAGGGAACGGGTTTCTCCTTTCCATATAAGAAGTGAAAATTCCTTCCCACCCTTGGTCTCCTCCACTAGAAAGTTGAGTTATGATTAACATCTATGGCTGCTCCAGGCGTAATCCAGGTCAATCAGGTGCACCAGAAATCTTGAAAGATTATGACAGTCATATATATCCTTGTCATTTTCTACAAACCCATCCCATTTGGTGTTTCTGAAGAGAATAGACAAAGATCATAGCACAAGATGATTAAAAGAAAAAAAAAAAGAAAATCACTAAGGGGTTATGATTTAAACTAATCCAGCCTCCTGAGACACAATCTGATTCTTTCTCACTAATTGGAATCCAAGACTGATGAAATTAGAGGCCTTTAGCTCTCCAAGATTACTGCTTTTATGTTGGAGGACTTCACTAGGATCATCTGTCGAAAGTAGTCCTTTACAATGGGAAAATCTCTTCCCCCTGTACAATTTCTTCATCTCTAGTAATCTTCCAATTTTTAAAAGAAAGAGCAATCAATCACCCCCCACCCCTTCCCTGTTTTCACGATGTGTCAAGGACATAAGAAACATTTTAAGCTGGGGGCCACAAATATATAGAGGGCAAACCCCATTAATTTCATCAGCAGTATAAAAAACTAGCTTCTCATTTGGTTTAGATAATTTGTCTGATATAATTGTATATATATAAACTTATTAATTTGAGCTAATTTAATTAAAAACCGATTAAATCATCCAAATAAACTATATCAAATGAGCCATAATAAGGCTAGTTATTCCCTATTATTTAAATTTAAAGTTGCAGCATACTTAGACTTAAATGATGTGCTAAGGGGAAGCAAAAACTTATGATGAGTAAAGAAATGGAATCTTCACAGGAAAGCAAAAACTTATGATAACCTTTTTTCCTGTTACATGGCATATTCATCCTGCAATAATAAAGTGTCTAGTTAGAAGTCTATAACTCACATCTACAGTGCAAAACCAATCCTAACTTCCACATCACTGTCCAACAGCATCGAAAAATGCTAATAAATAAATACATTAAATAATTCAAAGTATGACTTCCATGGCATACACTACAAGCTGAATAAAGATAATAAGCAACTTGAAACAGAAACAGCAGGAACTGGAACCTACAGATCACTACGTACCACACTTTCAGAATTATGGCGACATCTCCCAGAGCAGAAATCAAAAACACTCAAATAGGTCCCTGCCAAAAGAACGATGGAAATTCATCATCCTTGCAAAATTTTATAAAATGAGGAGGGAAAATATATATCATGTCGGGCCTAACCATAACAACAAAACATCAACATATTCGTCCCAGTTTTTTTCCATATCACTTGCAGAACTGTTACGTATTCACTGGTCAGACCAGAGAACAGAAACAATTTAATCTGGTTGATAGTTGACCTCAAATATTATCCTAAACAGGATCTATCAAGTGGTAGCTATCCCAAATATTGAATACCAAAATCTTATCAATACATGTACATATGTATATGCAACACACCCAAAACTCCTATCCTCCTCAAAATGAGTAGAATTTCACCTGCAGTTGCTGGCTTAGATATCTTCACCTTCAGCGCTAATTCCTTCTGCGTCTGTCGAAAGTATTTCATGGTGAAAAAGCAGTGACATTTATAGCATCAAAGATCAAAAGAAGACGAATTTCTAGAAAGAGAATCTCTATTACAACAACAGAAACATATTTTGAAAACGCAACCAAATAGGGTTAGCAGACGTATTTCACAAGTTGCAGTAGCAGCAGCAGCAGAAAGCTAATTAAATTCACTTTTGACACTATACTTTTGCAGGGTTCTGGCAGCATGAAACACAAAATTCGTATGAGTTGCAGCACTGCGAAGCAAGGTTGCATCCACTGCAAGCAAGAAGAAATAATGTTGTCAATCTGTCTGGCAGAATTCCACTCAAAGTAACATTTCAAAATACCAAATCAAAGATAACTCACTGACAAGCAAATTGCTCTCCTTTTCCAGGGCAGCAACGAGACTCTGGATCCACTGATAGTGCATCACATACATGGCCTAAAATTTAAAACGACTGTCATGATATGTGCAACAATGACATGTAACAATGTAATGTAAAGTTCTCAACTTTGAAATGCATTATAATATTTAAATCCTAATAAACAATAAATCAAAAATTCAGAAATGAAAGTAATTTTTGTTCTTCATTTTTCTTCCCCTTCCCTGTCTTCTTGTTCTTTGATCCTCCTATACTTCTCTATCCCTCAAGTATACAAAGTTGCCATTCATAAGTAAACTCCATTCAGTTCCACTATGTTAAACAGCCAAACAAAATCAGCTTCCTTGTTCAAATAGCAATCCACCAAGGGCAACTAATGTTAACATTTTGTTTGTAAAGACTCACATAATATCTAACTATTATAATTTATAAAGGTACAAATACCAGTGAGCATGACAGAAAGCAACACAAACTATAACATGGGAGAGCAAAAAGCATACCATTGTCATCAGAGAGCAAGTATCTTCCTTGAACTGTAGTTCTACAAATGTGTTTGCCTTGAAGACTCGCATCCTTCCTACAACGCAGAAGTTAAACAAATAAAAAATACGAACAGAAGGGGGAAAGTGCAAAAGGATAAAATAAAATAAAAAAGCTTTTCAGTATCCCAAAAGAAAAGATCAACAATATGCAAATATTTCAAACACACAACTCCATAAAAATGAAGTAAAAAACATTTTTGTATCTAAAGCATAGTTGTCAAATCGTGAATTGAAATAGCCTTGAACTAAATCGCGAATCGAATCGAATCGTGAATCGTAAAGATTCGATCACTTTTTTTAAATTACTTAGAAAAATATATTAACACACTTGGATTTTAAATATATCTTATAAATATAAAATATTTAGATTTAAACCAATGAAAATGTTGTTTTGAATGATGACCACATGGTCTAATATGTAAGAAGTTAATACAAGTTCCCATGTAAGATCACCATCACACATTTTCTTTTTTTCCAGATATTGCTTATCAACCATGCTAAATAAAAATAAATAAATAATAAATAAAAAGTAAACAAAAACAAACTCTCAATTTTCAAATAACAATAACTTAACACTAATGTTCATATTCATAAGCATACATCCTTATTTTCTACTTCAATATTACCTCACCCATGTAATATTGAAGTATATTTATTTCAATAAAATAATAATATAATTCATATTGCAAGTTTACTTTAACCTTAAAAGATACACTATGATTTCTTTTAAGGAAAAAAATGAGAAGAAAGGGTTAAAAGAATATTGGGTCCGACTCAATTTGATTTGATTCTATTGAAAACTCTATGATCTCCAAAATAACAAATCATGTATATATGTTAGTTATTTTTGTACTAAACATTATTAGATGTTGTATTATGTTATTTTAACTAAAAAATAATAGAAATATGTTGGTCATGATAATTTCAAAAATTGCATGAATTATAAAAAGTGAATCGAATCGTGAATCGATAGTGAATCGTGCAATTCATAAGAGATTCACTTCAAAGTAGATCATCCATGGATTTGTATCGATTTTACTAAAATTGTGAATCAAATCACGAATCATAAGATTCTGATAACAGAAACCTAAAGAAACAGTTAACTTTTATTTGACAATATCACCTAGCATAAATGGTAAACACCAAAGAGCATAACCACATAAAGATTTTGACAAACCAGGTATCGAGTTCTTATCCACTTAAATTTTATTTTTTATTTTTTTTAAAAAAAAAAAAAGGCCACAAATCTACTGGTGCAAGTTGGGCAAACTAGACCTGCCCAAGCCCAACCCAAATAGTGCTCAACGTTAGCTAGGCATGACTTGCGAGCCCAAGACATTTAGCCGAAACCTAGCCCAAACTCAATAAATTTCGTTCAAATTAGGCTCAATTTGCCCCCAAAAAATTGGGCTCTGTGCTATTAAGCTTGATTTTTTGGGACCTTTGTTGGCCTAGAAGTCTACAAGTAAATCTTTTAGGCTAATTATAACATGTTTTAACCTATATATAAATTAGTTCATAAATGCACAATCTAAAGAACCTAGCAAAATCACAAAAGAAAGAAATTGCTCATAAAAATCCCAATAAATTGCTTAACCCTCAAAGTTTATTGGGTCAGCTCATGTTGCTCAGGTTGGGCCCGTCCAAGTTGCACGCCTACACATATCTCATATGCGAGAATTCATTTAATAGTTATCTTCTCCAAATAAACAATTCTTAAGATGTGGCTCTGGTGAACATTTGAAAATGCTTATTTTACTCCTCCCTTAGGGTAAAATAAAGTGTCAGTGTTACATAGCTTGTCCGATATGAGAATTTCATTCCATCCAATATATAAACATAATAGACAAAGATATTAAAGAAATTACTCGATAAATTATTTGATGCTTGCCTTAACCTGCAAATACATTGGGTATCGTTTTTCCCGTACCCTTAGTCATGTACCTATGGAGCTCTTGACATTTTGTTGTGTACACAAATAAGGAAAGTAATTAGGTTTAATGTATTTTTACATACATAGAACAGCATCTATGAATGAATGACATTGTAATCTAATAAATTGGAAAAGTTCCAATTTATGAATCTGAAAATAGTCTCATTCATCCCCATATACTTTGAAGTTGTGCCAACTTGTTTCACCACTCATCATCGTGACTACTAAAATTTTATGTGTCTCTGCTCATTATCCCGATGGCCCTTTCAGAACTTTGACTTCAGTCGGGAAATTAAATCACTTGGGATAGTGTATAAATATTTTCTATTATTTAAAGGAAAGACTGGACATGGTTATAGACGCATTTTTTGTCACTTGTTTTCATAAAAGGTTTATATTCTTCACCGTCTCCACTGCTAAATTACGTACTCACTGCTAGTATATATATGTGTGTGTGTGTGTTCCTTTCTTGACATTTATGAAGTTTGTTTGTTTTCAAGATTGGACGATGAAATATGCTGGTCATTGGACCCAACTGGTCTTCTTAAATGTTACATTCCAATTAATGAAAAATAAGGCATGATTTAGCACAACCAAAATACAGATAGATCTCAACACCCTTTATGGGATTTACTTCAAAAAATCGACAATTATAGCTTCAAAGGCGTACTGCGAAACGAATAATCTAATCAAATACACGAACTTCATAAATTTTTCACATCCACATCAAACACCAATTACTAAACCAGGCAAAGTCTTACAAAAATTAAATACTGGCCATATGAATTCTTGCAGAAAACTATCGATTTAAACACATTACATGTCGATACTTCTCAGAACTCGTTATGGGTCAGCAACATTTCCAAGAATACCAAAAAATAAAATGTTTGATTCGAAAATTTCGACAATTTTCTAGGAAACCAAACGGGGAAGCATTACCTGATTGCTGAAATTGGAGATGTGAGATGAAGGATTAACAGATGCAATAGAAGGAAGATGAGAGCTAAACGAGGTTTAGGCATTTCCAGCTCTGGATTTCGATGAAGATTATTTTGAAACCCTCGTCTCTCGGTCAGACTCTCTCTGTAATCCTTCTTCTTCCTCGTAGTTAGGGACTCGGGTCTGGTTAACAGACAAATCCAAACCCAACATTAGCGGGTTATTACTTTGGCCCTGTGTGGTGTACACACTAGTTGGCACAGGCGATGTAATAAATAAAAATAAATTAAAATATTTATCATATATTATGTGTTAGTGAAGTGATAAGAATCTTATTTATTTGATATAAGTCTAAGATTTAAATTTCTTCCTCTCATCTATCTAATTTTTTTTTATTTGAAATAAAAAAATAGACATATGGCAGCATAAGAAACAAAATTTCAAGACACCATAAAGGGTGTTCACTTTATAATAGACTATAAAGAGTGTTCATTTTATAATAGATAAATAAACAGATATTTTTTTAAAAAATAATCAATATAAATAAAATAAACTAAAATAGTCAATAAAAAAATATTACATATAACTTATAATTATTTTATTTTTTCTCTTACAATCATCAAATTAACTATAAATAATAAAAAAATTATCTTCTCAAACACTATTATTTTAATTATATTAAAATAATTAAAAAATCAAATATAATCGATTTCCCAAACAAGTCCTTTACTATAATTTTTGGGTGAGTTACACTTTGCCCTTTATTTTGTCATTCTTTATTTTGTTTCTCACGTTTTTCTTCATTTTAACTTCTCATATTTCAAGTTTTTCTCTATTTATTTATAAAGTTAATTTATGTTTAAAATTATATATAAAATGCCATTTTAGTTGTCACATATCATAAAAAAAATTATTATATTAATATTTAGATTTTTTTTTCAAATGTATGAGTTATATATAATAACAAAAAATGTCGAGTAATTATTGGGGATTGTTTGAGTGATGTGACTTAAATAAGATAGAAATTTTTTGATTTTTTGACTTTTTTAAGAGATGCCAAACCTAGTCTTAATGTGTCATTTTCTATCTAATTTTGCATATAACTTTATTTTTTGAAAAAACTTGAAACATAAATGATCAAAATGGGAGAAAAAATAACTTTAAGAACCAAAATGAGAGAATAACCAAACATAAAGAAGACAAGTGTAATGTATCCCAACTTTTTTCATTATTCTTTATTCATTTTACAAAACCATCTCTCCTATGTATGAAGTTTGGGATCAAGTCTTATTAAAATTTTCTTATTCTTTTTCCTTTATTTGACCAAAAACAAAAAAGAACACTTATTTCTAGCATATTTTGTGTGCTTTCAAATATCATATTTTGAATGACTTACCCTAGTAATATATAAGTTATTTTTTAACATGATGATTATATAATTTAAGTCAAAAAAAGAACAATTATTTCTAGCATATTTCAAATATCATATTTTGAGTGACTTACTCTAATAATATATATATATATATATATATGTATATATATTTTGTTTAACATGATAGTTATATATTTTAATTTTAATTTTGACTGTATAATATGATTGTGTCTAATCTTATATATGTTACCTTTAAATTTAAAGTTTAATTAAAAATATGGTACCATAATAATTAATCTTTACGAAAACTTCAATTTGTTATTTAATTGGCTGAATTCTTTTTTTTTTTTTTTTTTTTTTTTTTTTTTTGGGTGAATAGGCTGAATTCATTACTAGTCACAAATGGCAACTCTAATGACAGCCACTAGTGATGTAATGCCTTGAAATATTCAAACCCAAGTTTATTAGACAAATGCCTGTCATATGATTTATTTAATGCATTACATTGCATGTCAAAACATTAATTTATTTAATAATGAGATTGCATTGCTCATCGTAGTTTTGTAAATGCATGAATTTCAATGTAAACAGAATAGAGTAATTATAATTGACCAATTTCACTCTTAAGCTATGTTTGACATGTTCATTTGGACAAAAATAATCATATAGGACAAAATTGATTATTTTAGTCAAATAGAACAAAATGTTACATTCAAATCATAATTATTTTATTTTTTTTTCTCATAAAATTCAAAAAAGTCAAATAGCCTATTTCAAACGAGATTTTTTAGCTTATGTTAAAATAATCAAAAAACTAAAAAATCAACTCACATATCAAACGAAGACTTATTCGAAATTTGACTCTGAGCCAGGAGGTGGAATTTGTCCAATTTGAATACAATTACATAAGTAGTTAGACTTGAACCAAATTAAGGAGATGTTGGTGAACTACTTTTGCCAATTTGTCAAAAATAATGAAAATTTGAATGAAAAATGTTTGGGAGTTCTAGAAAATGAGTTTTAGCCTGTGTTTGGCAAGTGGGTTTGCAGGTTTTTTTGGCTATTTTAGCCACAAAAAACAAAATAGGCTATTTTAGCCATAACAAACAAAACATCACATCCAACCCATAATCATTACATTCTTCTCTCACAAAAAAACTCAAAAAAGTCAAAAAGCCAAAAAGTCCTTCCCAAACCAAACTTTTAAGCCCAGGCTAAAATAGTCAAAAAAAACCAAAAAGCCAAAAAGCCAACCCACTTCCCAAACGGAGGCTTAATAGTTTTAATGTGTATACGGGCCTCATCTGATGTGATGTTTTAATCTTGTGTGTGTATTTTTTTTTTTTCACATCCCTAGAACTCAATTGAAACTTTAATTTTAAGAGGATGAACGACCGCTGAATTTGAATTTTCAATACATCAAACACATTATTTGACACCAACAATGATTCATCCCACTAAAAATATCACCACTAATAGCACTAATGCATTAAAAAAGTAAAAAAAAATAAAAAAAAATACAACTCCAAGACCAAAACATCACATCATTAATGACGGGACTCACTACCACCTAATTAGTGGGAGCACTAATTAGTGCTCCCAAGCATTTTTCTATTTGACACATATACCAATAACTTATGGCGGGCCACCCTCTAATCTACACCTCATGTTTGGGGTTTTTCAAATTAAAATCTAGTAATCAACAAGTGAAGTATATTGAGAAACTGATCTTATCTTATATATAACATTAGGATTGCATGCTTTAGAATTTAATATTAAACATGTTTGCAATATATATATTTTTGCTGAACTTTATGCTCACCTAGTTATAAATTGTAAGTATGAATGGTGATTTTATAATATATATATATTTTTTTTATCTCATGTTAACAACTCAACATTAGATAATTTGAGGGGTCTGTGAGGTTTACTATGAGTTTCGTTTCGATGATCCAAACTATTAATTTTGTAGAATTCTCAATACATATCATTCACGAAAAAATTAATTCAATCTGATAATCGTAACATTTTAATTTGATCATATTTGTCTTCAACAAAATGAATGACAATACAATTTTTAAAATAGACCATACATTTTTTATCATCACATACGATAAAACAAAAATTTTATAATTATAAAATCAACATAATTTTTTTATAAATAATATATATTGAAAACTCTACAAAATAAATTATTTGAATCATCAAATCGAGACTTGTGATTAGCACCACGAGCCTCTCAAATTCTCGAGATTCGAAAATGAGAGAGTTCCAATTTTTATTTATTTTTTTTGGTGTGAGGCCATTAAGTGATTTTAATCTTCAAAGTCAATGACATCTTTTGTTGTTGCAAACCCTTATTTTTCTCTTGTTGAGCTTTCATTGTCATTAATATATATATATTTTTTAAGCTGCATTGTCATTAATAGATCAAAGTATATTTTTTCTACGCTCATTCGTGTGCTTGTTTAAATCACTACTTAACTTATATAAAAAGTATATATATATTTTGAGTGATTCGAATTGGAATTGACAATAAATGCACACTATAACTTTCAAAATTTATTAAAAGTTTTCAGGTATATATCAATAAATTCTCTCATTGAAATTTTTTATATTTTATCTTGAAAGTATTGATAATTTAAACGAGTAAGAATTTTTCATATTTAAGACTTGAAAGTGTCAATACTTTTTTTTTTTTTGATCGGCAAAAGTGTCAATACTTAAAACTGGTATAATCTGTTTAAGTAATCAATTTGATAATGTTGGAAGTTGCTAATGTTAAAACCAATGTGATCAATTTGAGTAACTTGATAGTGTTCAAATCTTGAGTACTAGTGTCAATACTTTGATAATAGAGTCAAACATCTTAGCCACAAGTATCAGCACCTTGAGTATTTTTTTTTTTATGGGTTTTTTAATTTTTAATTTTATAATAAAATTGACTTTTTTTCAACCATTTAAAATATTTATTTTGTATTGTTTACCACTTTTATCAAACAAATCAAATCTCATAACTCATATTTAAGAGTCTATTAACCTTAATTTATTTTTCTGCACTTTGTTATTCACTTTTACTATCCTTTTACTATTTTTTCTGTTTACTCCCCATTTTAGCCATCATGTACTCAGACCATTGGATTCGGGGTATGACATTGTAAATGAATTGCCACTCAATCAATTGGAATTTGTTTCATTATATTCAATTATTGTATTTATTTATCTCTCATATTCTCTAATTTGAACTAACTAGTAGCGGTTGTTAGATTTTCTACTCAATTGTTTAAATTTTAGTTGTCTAGTTGATAATGTTTCTCATTATTGTAATTATTCTCATTATTGACAAATATATATATCGCGTTTTTTAGGTAGCATATTTGTTGGTACATTTGTTATTGTTCTTCATCTTATTATCTCATAAATAAAATAATAAAAAAGATTGAAAATACTAACACTTTTCATACTCTTTAATTTTTGGTGTAAAACTTAATTTTTTAAATTTGGAAATAAAATTCATATTTTTCAAAAGTAAGTTATTTCGAGAAGAAAATTCGTAAATAGAATTTGTTAAACATAAAATTAATAGGGGTGCCACACGTATCAATTATTATAAAATTTAGTATACTAATATATGTGTTATGACATTATCACTTCAAAACTATAAATTCCACTAATTGTACAAACTACAAAGACTCAAAACCTTCAAAATTATATCACATCATTCGTTAATACACTAATTGATATACCATCCGATGGTTATTGCTATAATACCATTGTTATTGTTATAATTTGACAATGAATAGTGTTATTTTGCCAAATTATGGGTTCGTTTGGGAAGTAGGTTGGCTTTTTGACTATTTTAGCATGAAGCTAAAAAATTTTGCTTGGAAATGACTTTTTTGCTTTTTTTGCTTTTTTGTGAGAAAAAAATATAATGATTGTGGGGTTGGATGTGATATTTTGTCTTATTTGGCTAAAATAGCTTATTTTGTCTTATATGACTATTTTAGCCTCAGCCCATCTTCCCAAAATATAGTACTCCAATGATCACTTGCTATTTTGACAATTCTCAACCAACTTTCCCTCAAATTTTGTAAGTATTATTTGGATATAACCTTTTTAGTGAATTTATTTTTGTTTATTTTTGCCTTTTGTGACCTTTTTTTATAACTGTAAAATATATATATATTTATATTATTCATGACTAGGCAAATATAAAAAATAAAAAGAAAAAATTAAAAAATTAGGGGAAAAAATTTAAATATAATTCACCCTACCCAAAAACATATCACTACAAAAAACAAAAAACAAAAAACAAATATATTAAAAAATAAATAATATTGCAAAATTAAAAAATACATTCTCCCGTAGTTATTCATTAGGAGGTAGGGGAAAATAATAATTTGGGGTGCTGACATGTGCAGACCACTTAGCGAAAATCTTTTTTTTTTTTGCATTGTGTAATATGCTTTCAACTGAGGATCCAAATGAGAAATATTCGTAGTTATGATCAAATATTATTCCTTTTTGATCTTATGTTCTTGTCTTTTGATCTCAAGTTCTTTCATCTCCTGTAGTGCTTGAATCCTTTTTTCTTCTCTTTTATTTTTTTATTTTCCTTCTCTGCAAGGTGTTGATTAAATGTCTCAAATTGTATGCTTATTTTTTGGACTTCAATTTCAACGACTTGATTTCTCCGAGATAATTCTTTTGCAGATTTCCTATCCATAGGCCTTTTGCTCATTGCAGAGACACTACCCTCACCGATTTGGTTATTAGCAACAATTGGATTGTTACCAACACTTGGACTGTTGTCATCTTTAAGAGAAATGTAGCTATCCATACGGGGAATTGGGGGCTAAATTAGGGGCAAGCTGTGTATGTAGGCTTGACTTTACCATATTCATGGGAGTTATATCTTGCTACCTGATATTATTTTGCAAGATTAGTCAACAATGTTCAAAAGTAAAATGTTTGCTTTCATCTTGATGGTATAACAGTTTTGCTTGAAGCATCTGTATCAATAAATAAATAAATAAATTAATTAATTAATTAGTTAATTTTTATGCGATACCAAAATAAGAAACTAAACATAATAACTGAAAATGAAATTTTATTATATCAATTTCAGATATCCTACTTGGGTGAAGATTTTTGACTTGCGCTAAACACCCCGAAATTTGTTGGAACATTTCATGATTATACCCCATTGAGATTGGATAGACACTTGTGTTCTTGACTAATCATTGTAAAACAAACAATAATTTTCCTAAATTCTCTCTCAAAAGTGAGCATACGATTACAAATTGTGAACAATTGGGTCTTCCGAAATGTGACACAAACATTTACAAATTGCCATTTCTTCTTCAATGGTGAATGATTTCCCTCTCTTTGTTTTTGATGAACCTTCCACAGTGATTGTATGAAAAAACCAAAAAGAAAATGATTTTGGAGGTTTGTTGTGAAATCAAATTCAGAGAAAGAGAGAGGATAAAAGAAAAATGAAATCCAAATGTGGGTTGTGAAATAAAATTAAGATAGAGGGTTTCTATTTATAGAAATTCAAAATATTACCGTTAGAAGATAATAGTCGTTTGAAGATACCTATTGTCACAAAAAAAAAAAAAAAAATGGTTTTTTGTTTTTTTAATTAGATAGAGCACAACAGCTCTTTTGAGATTTCTAAGAGAGATCATAACCATCCACGTATATATGTTCAATGGTTGAGATGATTTATCTAGAATCATCCAACCCTGTCTTTGACAAAAATGCACTGTCTTTCTTCTCCTTCTCTCACTCTCTTCCCTCTCCTCAAACCAGTTTTCCCTTCTCCTCCTCCATTCTCAAACATCTCTCTCTCTCTCTATCTCTCTTCTCTCTTCTCTCTCTCTCTTTCTCTTTCTCTCTCTGTGTGTGTCGCTATTTTCACTCTCCCTCTAACTCTGACTCTGACTCTCCTCTTTCATTTTCCTCCTCCATCATGGAAACGTCTCTCACTCTTTGTCATTGAGTTCAAGTCTTTACCGATCTCTCTCTCTCCTTGGTTCCAAGTCTTCACCTCCACACAATCGCCCCCCCATTTCCTCTTTCTCTCTCTGTCTCTGGTACGATCTCCATTTATATACATACTTACATATATATATGCTTTGATTTTTTATTTATTTTTCTGGTTGTTGATGTGGATTTGAGGTGATCGAGATTTTTGAAACTCAGGTCATGCAATGACTTCAAAGCAGATCTTTAAAGAACTCAAGGATCTCCAGAAGGATCCTTCACCATTTTGTAGTGTTGATATGTTTGCTAAAATTTTCTTAATTATTTATTTTGATTTTTGGTTTAATTTTTGTTCATCCATCTATTTGTTAGCCTATTTTGGGTTGGTTTATCGTGATAATATCCATCTGATTTTTACACTCCATTTGGATCGATTTATTTGGTGATAAATGATTATAAAAAAACAAATAATAATAAGAGAAACATAATTTGGGTTTGTCAAATTTATTATGAAATTTGTAAATTTGGCAACTCATTTGAAAATTGGGGTTGATTCTGAAATTTGTGAGGTTTTCTACTGCTTCAATTCTGTTTTTTTAACTGAATTTGGTGCAAAAAATCTGTTGATATTTGCTGATGTGGCAAGTTTGGCGGCTGCTATTCAACTTGCCAAATTTGATAACAGATATGGCATCTGCTATCTTTGGCAAGTAGAATAGCAGGCCATTGGAGACCCTCATTTTTGTCACTCTTATCAAATTATAGCTTTGGCAGGTTGAATAGCAACTCTATTGGAGATGCTCTTAATACATATTGATTTACTCTAAAATTAATGATTAATATTGTGAAATTTGTGAAAGATTGGTCAATTGATTTACCTCAGGATTCGTTTGGGATGTGAATTGATTTTTTGACTATTTTAATCTAGAGCTAAAAAGTTTCATTTGTGATAAACTTTTTAAATTTTTTAACTTTTGTGAGAAAAAGAATAAAATAATTGTGATTTTAATTTGATATTTTGTCTTATTAAAATAAAAAATATATTTTATCTTTTTATGACTAAAATAATTAAAAAATAAAAAAAACTAACATGCCAAACAAAAGCTCAATTTGTGAAAGATGGTAGTCACTTGATGTTTGAACCCTAACCCCTACAAATGGAGATAATTCTCCCATAAATCCCATGCATTATGGCACAATTTTGGCAAGAAATTTAATGAAAATTTTTGGAAAAGAAAGAAGTAATCATTTGAGAGTGGGCACAAAAGTCAAAAGACAAAACAGGTGGGAGTTGCTTTTGTCATGTAATGAATACAAAAGCCTCCTCAATCCCCGGGACCGTTGGGGGCATTATAGCTTTTGATTTATTCGATTATAAAGCAAATTTTATGTGGGCTCTTATAGGAATTGGAATGATGCCAAATTTAATTTTAGTCCTACTTGTACAAAAAATTAATTTCGTGTCAAATTCAATTTAAAATTTAATAATATGACCTTATCAAACTCGGTACAAGAGTGGACAGACACAACATGGATAGTTTAAAATTGACCACAATCATAACTTAAAATTTAATAGTTTAAAATTAATTATATCAAAATAATATGGTTAATTAAAAAATAATTAATCTATAACAAGTTAAAAAATGATAGCTCAATCTATTTTCCCAATAAATTTTTTTGGAGTTTTGAAAGGCTTATTCAAGTTATAAAGACTTAAAACTCTTTTGAGAATACTCCAAATAAATTATTTGTTGACTTATTTTTATTATAACACCTCTATACTTTTTTACATGTCCTTTCATAATAAACAAAAGAGTCAAAAAATAAGTTATACTAAAAAAAAACCTCAGTCTATTGCGTGCAAAATGACCCAAAATATCTTAAATAAAAAAAAAGTTAAAAAAATAATTTTGACAAAATCATTTAACTTTGACCATTAAAATTGGTAAGTGAGAAATATGATTTTTATTTTATTTTAAGGCACTAGCTAGAATAATGAAAATTTAAAATGTTAAATATGACTCGTAAGGATTGTTTGAAATAATTTACGTATTTTTTTGATTCTTTATGAAAGAAATATGTAAAGTGATATATATAAAGAGATGATTTAATCAACATAAGAGATAACATGATTTTATTATAAAAAAAAATACTTATTTACTCTTATAAGAATTATTAAATAAATTTTTTAATATAATATTACTTGATTAGAGTTTTTCAAAAATACTTTTCAGAAAATTTGACTTTCTTATTTTCTGTGTTTTTTATTTTTACTGAATTTTTTTAATATTTTAAGCAAATTTTTTTTTTTACTTTTTAGATACACCTAACATAAATACACCTAAAAAGAAAAAAAAATGTAAAAAAAATCTTTTAAAAATTCTCTAAATGCCAAAAATACAAAAAACACTACAAGAATTCAGTACATTTTTTATATTTCTATGTATTTATTAATTTTTTAAAATATTTCTTCACAAATTTTTTACTTTTTAGATACATCTAACTAAGGTGCATCTAAAAAAGTAAAAAAAATGTTTAAAATTTAAAAAATATTTACTAAAAACAAAGTATATCTAAAAAATAAAAAAATATTTAAAATTTAAAAAATATTTATTTTTAAAAAAAATTTAATTTAAAAAACTCAAACTATCCACGTATTAACATTCATTATTTACATGTTCTTGTTTCGATACAAGCTTTTGGTGACAGAGCAGAGCTACTTTTCGGTGGCAGAGCAGAGAGCCATCTCTCACCGTCAATTAGATACTACTATACGTGGGTCCACTGACTCCATTGATTGTGTTACAAACAAAAACACATGGCTGTGATTGATGCTAAGCTGTGACTCTTTCCAGATTAATGGACTTCGGACTAAGAGAGAGAAAAACCGCCAGTTGGAGATTTCAATGCGTCAGGCCTCTCTGCCTCCCCAATTGCCCATACAATCCCTAGGTAAATACAAAATCAATCATTTGATTCTCTCAATTTATGATTTTTTTACGTTAATTATTGGGATTTGGATTCATAACCAGAGCTTTGTATGGAAATAATTTAGTTTTTTTGTTCTTTCATTCGTCAACATTCAGACCCTTTTTTTGTTTTTGTCTCAATTTTGTTCGTTCGTTGGTAGGCTTATGCAGATCGCGATCTTAAGAGCTGGGTTGTTCAGTATATGAATTTTTGTATTACTTGGATTGGTGGGTATGATTTAGATTTTGATAAATTTGTTTGAATTTTGCAAAATTAGTATGTTTATTGACCTTTTCTTTGGCAATTCTGTTGTGCCCAATTCGTTTATTCGTCATAAAAACGAAATTCTTGGGATTCTTCTGAATTATTGTTCATTTGGTCAATTGGGTCCGTCTGGTTTTGGTAAATTTTGGTTTGAATTTGTGATTTGGTTTTTCAAGGGGAGGGGTTTGAATTCAATACCTTAGCAAATGGGGGTTATGTCCAGGCGGGTTTTGCCCGTCTGTGGTAAAGTCTGCTTCTTTTGTCCTTCCCTGCGAGCAAGGTCGAGACAGCCTGTGAAGCGGTACAAAAAGCTTCTTGCTGATATCTTCCCTCGGTCTCAGGTGAGTATTTGGCTTCCCTTGTATCAGTTTTACTTGATTGTTATGTCTCTTTTAAGTAATGTCAACAATTTTTGTTGCTTCAGTGGTCAATTGGAATGATTTTTTTTTTTTGTCTTTCTGTATGTTGAGGATGATTACTCCAAAGTATTCTATCAAGAACATTGCGAGGGAAAAAAGAAAAAAAGTACTTAGTGTTTGACATTGATCTGGTTGATTTATATGCTCTGGGGTGGTGAGACGAGCTGTACTGCAGTTTGGTCTGCTCATTTGTTTTGGGTACCAAGGGCCATTAGGTTAAGGAGGGTCTTCCCAAAACAATTATGGAAAAAGTCTTTCCTATATTTCTTATGCTCTTTATCTCAATAAAATGTCTAGGATTCAGTTTTGAAGTTTCTATGTATGGTTCAATGTCATATAAATTTGATGACGGGTTGTTCACTCAATGACTTACTAATTTTGTTTTATTTCCCGTTTCCAATATAATGGAAGTGTACACAAAATAAAGTTTCTGCTATTGTGGTTGTTCTATGTTTTTGTGGTTATAGTTTTGCTCCTAGTTTTTATAGGGCTGGTTAGAGGCGCCTCTAGTAGGGAACCTCAACTTATTCATAGCTACATTTAATGTATTATGGGGATTCGTCATCTTTTGCAACTCAGATTGTCTTTGGAAGGCCACTTAAAAGCTTTGCTTACTAGTACCCAATCACTGTTTGCAGGATGCTGAACCAAATGATCGGAAAATTGGGAAGCTCTGTGAGTATGCCTCAAAAAATCCATTACGAATACCAAAGGTAAGTATCCTCATTGAGAGGCTGTTCCTTCACCAATTCAGTTTGTTTTGTATTTTCAATTCCTGGGTTCTCTATCAAATTTTGACTTAAGGCTTTGTGAATTTAGTTTTTTTCAGTTTTTGTTTGTAATTTTGTATAGCAAGGAAGAAATGTAAAGTCAGCGGCAGAAGGTTCCTTCCTGTCACCGTGCTTGTTTTTAGTTAAACAATCCATTTCTACAAAGATTTCTGTAGTTACACTTCCAAATAAGTTGTCACCTAACAGAGAGTATTTATAGTACATTAAAGAATTAAGAAAGTCAGTTATCCAAAACTGCCTTGCCCTTTGTGTTAATTTTATACTACATTTAAGTCACAGTTTCTTATATCAGGTTTGTTTCTAATTAAAATTAAGTGCCAATAAGTTTCTGTTACATGTTACTCATTGTTTATTCTATTATTATTTTTTTTTTGTAAACAGATCACTGAATACCTTGAGCAGAGATTTTACAAAGATATGCGGAATGAGCACTTTGGCTCAGTAAAAGTTGTGCTTTGCATATATAGGAAATTGCTATCTTCATGTAAGGAGCAGATGTAAGTTGGAGTGTTCTAATTTTTGTTTTTAATTGGGTTCTCAAGCCATCTTAACGCTATGTTTGGATTGAGTGATTTGGAGAGAAAAGAAAAGAAATTGAGTGATATGTATTTCTCTTATTTATTTGGATAACCCAAGTAGAGAGAAATGGAGGGAAATTCATTTCTCTTATAAGCCTCATTTTCAATCTTTCCAAAAGTGGAGAGATTGGGAGAGAAAAGAAACAACTATTTTTATAATACCAATTTTGTCCCCATAAAAATAAAAGAAATAAAATAATTGAAAATATAAAAAGGTTATTTTGGTAATATAACATAAAATAATTTCTTTTCTTTTCTCTTAATGAAATCTAACCAAACAAGAATGAGAGAAATCACAATCATTTTTTTTCTTTTATTTCTTCCGTATCCAAACAAAAAGGAGAGAAATAACAATCATTTCTTTTCTTTTCTTTTCTCTTATTACTTAAGTAATCATTTCTTTTCTTTTCTCTCTTAGGTTCCCAAACATAGTGTAATTGTTTGGGACTTATTTTTGTTTTCTTAATATGTTTCCCTTCTATGGTTCCACTCAAAGAACCTTTTACTCTTTCATGATTTTCTTATTCTTTATTTTTGCAAGTAACATTAATGGGTTTCTCCTACAGAATGATTTCCCACTTGGCTCTTCATGTGTAATTGGTTCAATTGAGTGACTGCACGTTTCTAACCTCTAAAACTAGGGCCTTGTTTGGCATATACTAAAAAAGTCAAAAAGTTAAAAAGTCACTATCCTATTTAAGTCACATCGCCTCTCTACCACATCACTTCAAACCCAACCCATATTTCGTAAAAAGTCAAAAAGTGCACTTATTTAGAACATCCTAAACCACCCCTAGATTTGTTGAGTGAATTTTTATTTCATCTGTCCTTAATATGATATCTGGGAGAGGTTGTTGGTAGGCAGCCGTAACATTGCTTTTATTTCATTTGACCAGAAACTAGGGTAGCGTTTGGTAGAGTTTTCTAAATATGATTTGAAAATAGGAGATATATTTTGAGTTTGTGAGCTTTGGAATTATGATTTGAGTGTGAAAAATTTGTTTTGTGAATGAGTTTTGAATTGAGTGGGGAATTTTTGATGTGAGATATGATATTTGATATAAAAAATTACAACTCTTGAATATATAAAAATTAACATGTGTTAATTGCCAAAAAAAAAAAAAAAAAAAAAAAAAAAATTATATAATTAATTATTATAAATTATTATTATATATAAAAATTATATTATTTCAATGCTTGAGTGTTGTGGGTGTGGCCATTGGTGTGTGTGTCATTGTGTGGGTTGGCTTTGGTTGGTAGTAGAAACGCCATTTCAAATGGTAAAAAAAAAAAAAAAAAAAAAAAATGAAAATCGCGCCTGACACAGAGTTTTCTATTTGTTATGGAAATATAGTTTGAAAATCCTATCCAAACATGATACTAGAATGTATGGGTAGAATTATAGTTTGAAAATCCCTCCAAACACAGCTTAGATGTTTACATTTTCCAAATGTTAAAAAACAAGTTGTTTTGGAAGTTGTATAGCTCCATACATACAGATTGGGTTGAGGAACAGAGGGATAAATTGTATTGAAGTCAAAGATCCTGATGGCACTGTCATCCACTCTATAGTGTGTTACTTCTGCAATTTCCTATATTATTCAAAAGATGTGTAGTGGAACTTGTACTTTCCTTGCTATCTTGTTTCCTTGATTCCTGATAACAAGAAAGAACTTCACAATTGTGCCATTGGATTGCAAACTGTTCAGTTTCAATTTCATTACTTGATTTGCAGCTGCAAAGTGTTCATATTCATCAGGTTGTTCATTAGATTCCATTAATGTTTGCAGGCCACTATTTGCTAGCAGTCTATTAGGGATTGTCCGCACTCTTTTGGAACAAACAAGACTTGATGAAATCCGGATTCTGGGTTGTCTTACTCTTGTTGATTTTATAAATAGCCAGGTAAAACTAGCATTATAGATGGAGAAAACTTTCTACATTAGCCGAATCATTCTTAAGCAAGCATTTATACACATGGAACATACATCTGGCCTAGGTACTGGCCTAAGAATCACAGATGCGGACACATGGACACACATTTTTCAGAAATGTAGGACACGACACGTCGGAGACATGTGCAACACATATAATTTTATATATTTATTATATGTCATATTTTTATATATTGTATATTTATTCTATGTCAAATTATTCTCATCAAATTCATCAACCTTGGATATGCTATTTTGGTAAAAAAATAAAATAAAATAGGACAGTGTGCCCAACATATCCCCAGAGTGTGCATGTATGACACGTGTCGGACACCGGTATGTGACCTTTGGAGAGGTCTTCGTGCTTCATAGGTATTGGCAAAGTTCAGTGGTCTCTTGTGGAACGAACCATTTAAATGAATCTTTTACTTGTAAGAACCAGATAATTTGTGGACATGGAGGAGAAATAAATGTAATTGATTAGGAAACAAGAATACTTACAGATCCGATGATCTGTTATTGATTCTAAAGATGCTATGGAAGGGACATGCTGAGTGCTTTTGTCCTCAAAATGGCCATATGTGATTATCCTACCTTTTCAATAGGAATGCCATCAGTATGCTAAGTTAAAAATATATTTGGTTGTTTTGTTAATAAAAGTAAAATTGAAATTTTATTTTTCAAATAAGCAGACGGATAGTACATACATGTTCAACTTAGAAGGCCTTATTCCTAAACTCTGTCAACTGGCACAAGAAATGGGAGATGATGAACGAGCTTTACGCTTAAGGTCAGCAGGGTTACAAGCTTTGGCTTCAATGGTACAGTTCTGTTTCCTGCCTTAAATGCTTCTTTTGTGACTACAAGTGTTTGTGTATTTATTTAAATGCATACACAATTTTAATTTGTTAGTCTATGTCTGGTATTTCTGTCTTCAACTTCAGAATTATAATAAGTATGTGTTTCTTATGAGATTATCTTTTGTCTTCCGAGCTAATTGTGATTATTGAAGGTACTATGTTATTACCATGAAAATAGGTAGAAGTGTTGACCATCTATACTTTTATTTTATAACTAGTGGAATTGCACTTGTGTTGCACATGGATTAGGCATATATTATCACCGCAATTCCTATATTGGTTGGTGATGTAAGGAATCATGCTAAGATTATTTTTCTATTATTGGATTCATGGATGCTTGTTTTTGCATGCAACAGGACAACTAATGACAAACATAAAATGTTGTCAAATAATTATAATATTATTTTTTTGTTGCTATACACCAAAAAAGAAAAAAAACAATTTTCTGCAACTTTTGTTTCAGATGGCCTATATAGACATGTGGTGGTTGTATCCCTCACCATCCAGTAGAGCACATGCAAGCATTGGAAAAATGTGGTTATTGAATTTCATGTTCCTAATGATGTGTGTCAGGAATTTGCTAGAGAAACATCCCTTACTTTTTAAATTGACACAAGGACATGTTCTTTCCATAAGCACTTTGTAGAATCATTTATTTGCGATCAAGTAGTTGTTATGTTTCAATTTCAAACACAACAAACCCAACGAAATAGAAAGTTGATGTTTGCTATGTAGATGAAAAGGCACAAATACAAAACTGAAAATCTAATCAAAGGTTACAAAATTGAGATTTCAAATCTTTCTCAATCTTGATGTTATTTGGTGATGGATCATCCAAGTGAATAATGTTTTGTGCATTAATGTCCCTCTTTCTAATCTTCACTAGGTTGTGTTACACAATACAGTCTTCCTTATCTTTGACACTAATTCTTCATATTCTAAGGGTTGCTTTGGGAATTGGCTATGTTAGTTGGCTTTTTACGAAAAGATGTACAGAAAAATAGAAGGAATAGTTGACTTTTTTTGTAGTGGTTTTTTGGCTACTTAAGCGTATTTGCCAAAACAGCCCTAATTAGGGGTTATGTTTGTTGTTTCGGGTTTTCTTGGGTCCATGCAATACTGGTGAATGGATCACATCCACATCATTGAGGCATATTGGAACATTCAATCGAGTGGTCATCTTCCTTGCCAAAACAAACAGTTTATATAACTGACATGGTAATTGAAGGCCAAAAACTGTCCATATCTTTTCTTTACAAAGCATTATTACTAAATTTGGAAGAATTGAAGTTGTTAAAAAGCTTGAGAGGTGTTTTCCCGTCAGGGTGAGGAACAACACTGTTTGGCTTCCTCTGTAATATTGAACTTCTTACTCCCTTGGAAGCTCTGAGACTATTTTGGAATGCTGAAATATTCTGTTGTTACCAAATATCCTATGAGACCAGCTAATTGTTATAGTTTTTATTTATTTTCCTTTAGTTGATAGTTTCTTAAATGATGATTTTCCATTTGTAACTGTGGTTTGGTTTTCATCCCTCTTAATACTTAATTTTACTAATATATTGCTCTTTCACTGTTACATTTTTTCTTCTCTCTCCAGCTCTTTCCGGGTTGTCTTCTGTTACTTGGCTTATGCTCTTCTCTTATTTCTTAAAATCACTTTGTTTTTTTCATCATGATTATGTCCATAGGTGTGGTTCATGGGGGAGCACTCTCATATATCAATGGACTTTGACACTGTAAGTTCTCCTTTTCTCTTTTGGTATTCTCAATTATAATTCTACACAAACAAACAGCGTATTAAGGGCTTGCAACAGATTTGTTGCAAGACTATGAGCAAGTTTGTTTAAAATTGGAAGTTAGATCATGAATTTCACTGACAATTTGCATTTGTTGGCTTTTGGTATAAATTTGAATATTGTTTTCATTCTAAAATAGATTATATCAGTGACTTTGGAGAATTACACGGATCTCCTGGTAAACCCTGAAAACTCTAATCTGGGAGTTCTTAAAGCAGAGGATCGTGCCTCATCATTTTCAGATATTGGCAAGAATGTTCCCTCTGTGCAAAACCTTGTCAATTTCAAACCTGAATTGGATCCCACAATGTAAGGCCCCATAATTTATAAGAATATAATATTCCTCTCAACTATCACTGAATATCACTTAACCCTCTCAACTATCACTGAATATCATTCAATTCCCCTCAACTAAGAAACCATACTTTGGACCCCCTCAATCATAAAAATTGTACAAATAAACCCCCCTTTGGTGGGGTGAAAGCAATTCAATTTTATGGTTGAAGGATCCAAATGTAAGGTGTTTTAATTGAGGGGGTGTCCATGTAAGTTTCTTTGCGTTTTAGGAAATAATTTGTTGTTGTTGACATCCTTCGATTCTTGTCACTTGAACAGGGATGCATCTCAAAGTCCCTCTTACTGGTCTAGGGTTTGCTTGTATAATATGGCCAGATTGGCAAAGGAAGCTACAACTGTGCGGCGTTTACTTGAACCTCTTTTTCATAGTTTTGATGCTGAAAATCATTGGTCCTCAGAGAAAGGACTTGCCTGTTCTATTTTGACATATATACAGTTGCTGTTGGAGGAATCAGGTTACATTTGGAATTATAGTCCCTCTTTTCCTTAAATATTCTGTAAACGAGTATGTATGTGATTCTGATTGCTTCCCTTTCATTTTTATTTTTTTGTTAACACCAGGGATAAATTCTCATCTTTTGTTATCTATTTTGGTCAAGCACTTGGATCATAAGAATATTGTCAAACAGCCCATTAAACAGATACGTATTGTTAATGTCACCACACAACTTGCACAGAATGCAAAGCTGGAGGCCTCAGTTGCAATCATTGGTGCAATAACTGAACTGATGAAACAGTTACGCAAATGCATGCAATGTTCAGCTGAAGCATCAAGCCCTAGTGATAGCTCGGACAAGTGGAACACTGATCTTCAGTCAGCATTAGAAAAATGCATCTTGCAACTCGCAAATAAGGTTTGTAAATGGCTTTTAGATGTGTTTCAAGCTTCATCTTGAATGACTACTTTAAAAATTTGAAGAGTGGAATCTAACTTCGGCAGATTATGAAATATTAGACCCTAAAGATCGTTATGTGTATGCTATTTCCAATTTCCGTTACTTCTGAACTGCAGTTGATTTTTGGGAGCCTATGGAATTTCAAGCCATGCTTATATAGGTCAACTTTGCTCATTCATTGTGCATGTCTAGTACATGAAAAATCTGTATGAGTTTTTCCAACTCATTTAACTAGCAAGAACTCTGTTGATGGTCAAATTCCAAAAGCCCTGTTTATTTTGTCTAGTAATACCTTTTGAAACTGAGAAATGGAGAGGTGCTAGGCAATTAGGTAATTGTCGTGACTATTCTTGTATGCATATCTCTATGTAATTTCATCAGTTGTGGTAGTGAAAGAGGTAAGTTATGGAATTAATAGGTTGTAACAAAAAACTGTGGAACCTGGGTCTGGTTGTAGTGGGGGAAAGTTTTAGCCCTGGTGTGGTTTTTTCATGTGGAAGTGGGGAAGTTTCACCCCTTAGGATTAAGTTGTATCAGATTTATCCTTTGTTTTTAATTTTCTGAACATACTTAGACAACACATAAAATCTCAACAATCCACTATTAAGAAGTAAACCCGTGAGCAAGGATCTGTTTCAGTCAACTTTGAAACAGAAATATTTCGGAAACACAAGGAAAAAAGAAAGGAAATTTTGACTTTACCCTCTTGTGGTTTGGCTCATGTGCGCATAACCTCCCTAATGTTCAAATATAAACACAAAACTCCCTGTGGTTGTTTCTGTCTAACATTACTGAAATAAGTAAACTTGAGAAGGGACAGGTTAAAATATGATACCAGCTGGTGTAATATAACTACCATATTTGGTGCATGATTCTAACTTAATGTCAATTGTGTTGTTAACAGGTTGGCGATGCTGGGCCCATTCTTGATATGATGGCTGTGGCACTAGAGAACATCCCAAGTAATGCTGTTGTATCTAAAGCAACAATATTCGCTGTTTACCGGACTGCACAACTTATTTCTTCCATTCCTAATGTTTCATATAACAAGAAGGCAAGATTCGATTTCCTCATATAGCAATATGTTGCTATGTTTTCAGTTTATAAAAATCATCTAACCCTGCGGCATAATTTCTTGCTTCAGGCCTTTCCTGATGCTCTATTTCACCAGTTACTTTTAGCAATGTCCCACCCAGACCACGAAACAAGAGTAGGGGCACACCATGTTTTCTCCATTGTGCTTATGCCATCTCTTATTTGTCCTTGGTTAGTTCGTAATGGAGGACCTGCACAAGCTCTCCTGGGGTTTTCGCCAATTGCTTCAGAGAGGATAAAGAATGGAAGTTTCTCGATTCAGGATGAAAGCAATGACAAACCCAAGGAGGAAGTCAGTCAAGTTTTGGATAATGGCGTGACTCAATCTATAAAATGTCCATCTCGTGGTCGATCATTTAGTTTCAAGAATGCTATGGTCAATGGAAAAGCAGTATGTCACAAGTCTTTGAAAGTTGCAACACAATCTATCATTTGGTTTTGCCTTACTGTGATTATTGTCATTTTTCTAATGATCTTTTTTGAGTGATTTATCTATCTAATCTTCTTCAGGATCTGACTGCCCTCCGATTGAGTAGTCACCAAGTGAGTCTCCTGCTTTCAGCAATCTGGGTGCAGGCGACATCCACAGAAAATACCCCTGCAAATTTTGAAGCGATGGCCCACACATATAATGTCACTTTATTATTTACCCGGAATAAGGTATCCTCATGGTGCTGTTTACTTATATATATTGTTTCTACCATTTTGATACTTATCCCTTGGAATTTCTTTATATGTACTTTTTTTTCTTCTTTTTTCTGGATTAAGAATTCTATATTGAAAAGATTCCAGTTGCTTGGGAAAATAACTCTAAGATAAAATTGTATCTACAATATACATTCAGTGAATCTGGAAAGAAGTTTCGTGGAAATAGAATACTGTATTTACTTCACTACTAGTACTAGCTTTACTTTAAAAGTTGTGAAAGCCTGCTTTCAGAGATTTGAGTTATTTGATTGTCAAAAATGATTCTTCTAACACTCTTAAAACCAGAGTTCTAATGAGCTTCTCACCTGTGGCAACTTTGTTACGTAATTCAAGGTTTTGAATCCTATGAGCAGTGAGAGTAATTTTTTTAGTCTTGATAATAAGAAGTATCTTTTTCTTTTGGATTCTTAAGTAGGCTAATGTGGAAGCTGATATGCCCTATGTGGGCAGTTTTAGTGGGTACCGCAATGCCTCTATATTTATTTTGGTGGTCCTTAGAATTTTCTTGGAGGTGTCATCTCTATTGTACTCCTTTGCTTCAATTAGTAATAATTATGTTTATAGTGATTTGATTTACGTTCCATTGTAGCCAATTATTCCCCTGAAGATGTTACTCTAAAAAATTGTCACTATTTATTTGACTAGTCTTTTCCTGTGCTTTTGTGATCCATGATTATTAGTATTTGAACTTTCATTTTGATCTTACTGTTCTGATGTTTTCTCAACTTGCATGATGATTCATCTTGCTCCTAACAGAACTCAAGTCACATGGCTCTAGTTCGGTGTTTCCAGTTGGCATTCTCTCTAAGGAGTATCTCTCTAGATCAAGAAGGTGAGCTGAATGTAACTATAAAATGTTGTGAACTTCTTACATAAGTTTAAACAAATAAACTTAAATGTTGACTTGATAAATAGGGCAGTCCATGACATAAAGTCAGTAACTGTACTTGCAGCGGTTACCCTCATGAGACGTGCACACACACACACACAAATGTATTATTTATAGAGAAAAAAGGTACTAATTAGAAGAAGTTAATCTTTTCTTGAATTTAAATGGAAAAAGTCAGGTACTCATTGAGTTGATGTCAAGGACAGTTCACTCACTTGCTTTAAGGAGTAATTGTAACAAGACAGGAACTTTTTTAAAATTTCAATTGGCACAGAGAGAGAGAGAGAGAGAGAGCATCTTCTTTTATATGCTTTGCCGGACTTTGTATTAGAATGTTGTCTTAAATTCAAAAGAAAATGAGTTGGATAGTCAAGATGGTTGAAACGGTTCTCCCTGTCAAACATGTTTCTGGATGAATTCCTTCCATTTTATATTTGGTTTATCAGAAATGATGAAAACTAAGAAGCACGGATATGAACACAGATAGGCACAACGATTTCCTAAGACTCAAGATACGGACACGGCAGGGATATAATAAAAGAAAATATTTTTATTTGTTATGTATATGAATATTATATCCATGAATAGCTAAACATAATGAAAAACTAACACTAATTGATCATGAAAAAATTATAGACAAGGGACATGGCAATTTCCCAAAACTCAGGATATGGACACTGCAGGGATACAATAGGAAATAGGAAAATATGATTTTATATATTTTTATTTGTTAAAATATTAATTGCATCCACAATCAATTAAACATAATGAAAAACTAATAATAAATCATCACGAAAAAATCACTCAATCTATAATTTAAAATTTATTCAATATAAAAAAAACACAATTTCATTAATCATAAACCATTATATCAGAGTTGTTTGTCTTCGTCAATAGCAGAAATTGTGGGTATGCTACTAGCACAATCGCAAGAAGACAAGTTTTCCTATAATAATTACAAATACAAAAAGAAGATAGCAAAAAAATTGGGCCAATTAAGAGCAGGTCGTGTGGATCGGACTTATTTACTAAAAAGTCCTACTCCAATTTTCAGTGATAAATTTATCATTGTAATTTTTTTATTAAAAAAAAAAATTATATTTCAACCACTTACATTTTTCACATCATATTTCAATATAAACTAACACAAATAAATTAAAAATAAATCAAAACTCATAAACAAAAGCCAAATTATCGCATTCATTTATCACTTTGATAAATTTATTAGTATGTTTACCAGTACCAAATAATCATTCAACAAACACAAAACACATCTAAATAGTCTCAAAAATTTCTAACCCTCAAAACAAGGGGAAAATAAGTATATAAAAAAAAACACTTAGGACTTGTGAGTAAATAAGTCCACTCAATAGGACCTATTGGTAATTATCCTTAAAAAATTAATAATTTTAACAGCCAAACACTAATTTAGAAATTAAGGGAGAGAATGCTTTCATCAAGTTATTTTTTTTAGGGAGTGAAACCTTTTTATTGGAATTTACACACATTATTAATGTGGTGAATTATTTCTCTTATCTAAATTTCTTGCATGCGTATTGAAGGAGGTTTGCAACCATCTCGCAGAAGGTCTCTCTTCACTATGGCATCATGCATGCTTATATTTTCAGCCAGGGCGGGCAATCTTCCTGAGTTAATTCCTCTTATTAAATCGTCTTTGACAGATGAAACAGTAACTTCAACTCCTTATCTTCAGATATAGGCTCATTTAACTATTTCCTATTTATTTTTGAAGTGAAATAATAATTTGTGCTATTTGCTTTTGATATCTCTCTGTTAATTCTATGTTTTTATTTATGCAAATAGTTCTCCCTTTTGGCAGGTTGATCCTTATCTTAAGTTGATGGAAGATATCAGACTGCACGCTGTTTCGTTTGATGAAGCCAAAGGCTATGAATCACAGGAAGATGAAGTTGCTGCTTTAAAGTCCCTTTCAACAATAGAATTAGGTGACAAACAATTGAGAGAAACTGTTCTATCGCACCTCATGACAAAGTTGGCGAAACTGTCAGAGGTAATTTTCCAATCCTTGTTTCCTTGATCTTCTATATTTTCAGTCATCGGGTACTGATTCTGGAAAAAGATGCATAAAGTTTTTTTAGAGCATATACTCCTGGTAGGGCTGCAAACTAATTAAGATGAGCCCAAAACCTAGTACTTACCTGTCAGGCTTTGCTTAGTCAATCAAGGAGTTCATTCAAGCTGGGCTTGAACTTGTAGGAGATTCCAACTTGGCTCAGCTGGTTTTAAGCAAGTTCAAGCTCAACTTGGTTTAGCTTGGTTACTACGAGGGCAAGCCGAACTGAATTTAAAAGGACCGGACCCGAAATTGAAGGCTTGAACCACGAAATATTTCTAGAAAACCTTGTCTTATATGTATCTTTCTTCGAATTAGGAAATAAAAAAAGGTTGTAGAGGGGGAAAAATCCTTCTAAGAAAGGTTTAAGAAAATAATTATATCTCATATATAAAGAAACTGCATCTTTCTCCATGTAGGGCTGTTCGGTTTTCTCAGAACCCTTTTTTCGATTGGATGATTGTTGGATTGAGCATCATCTAATTGCTAAGAATATGTAAGCATCAATTGAGAGAAACTGTTCTATCGCACCTCATGACAAAGTTGGCGAAACTGTCAGAGGTAATTTACCAATCCTTGTTTCCTTGATCTTCTATATTTTCAGTCATCGGGTACTGATTCTGGAAAAAGATGCATAAAGTTTTTTTAGAGCATATATTCCTGGTAGGGCTGCAAACTAATTAAGATGAGCCCAAAACCTTGTACTTACCTGTCAGGCTTTGCTTAGTCAATCAAGGAGTTCATTCAAGCTGGGCTTGAACTTGCAGGAGATTCCAACTTGGCTCAGCTGGTTTTAAGCAAGTTCAAGCTCAACTTGGTTTAGCTTGGTTACTACGAGGGCAAGCCGAACTGAATTTAAAAGGACCGGACCCGAAATTGAAGGCTTGAACCATGAAATATTTCTAGAAAACCTTGTCTTATATGTATCTTTCTTCGAATTAGGAAATAAAAAAAGGTTGTAGAGGGGGAAAAATCCTTCTAGGAAAGGTTTAAGAAAAATAATTATATCTCATATATAAAGAAACTGCATCTTTCTCCATGTAGGGCTGTTCGGTTTTCTCAGAACCCTTTTTTCGATTGGATGATTGTTGGATTGAGCATCATCTAATTGCTAAGAATATGTAAGCGTGGAGGAAGAAGGACCGTAGATACTAGCTTTGAGCCTTGGCATGTATATCATAGACTAATAGTATATCATTATATTGTGTTACATTCAAATGTAACTATTCACAAACCTGGCAAGCCAATCTCGGGTATGTTTAGGCTCTACTTATTTGAGAAATGAGTTTGAAATTCAAGCTCAAGCTCAGTTCATTAGCTAAGTGAATGATCATTACTAAACCAAGCTCAAGGCTTCCTGTTTTCAACACACTACACCACACTGCTGAAGTAGGTGGTGTCATTGATCACCTCATCTTTTAAGCTTTTTAAATAGCCTAGGGCAGGGACTAAAAATGAATAAAATTTTTGTTTGATTAAAGGTACGCTGCTCCCACACACTCCACCACACCACTGAAGTAGGTTGGTGATCACTTCATTTTTTAACCTTCCAAGATTTTGTTTGTGTAAGGGTTTCTGTAACAATTTTTGTTTGAAGTTATATGTTATATTTGTTCTCCAGGATGAATTATCGGGCATAAGGAAGCAACTTTTGGAGGGATTTTCACCTGATGATGCATATCCAATGGGAGCTCCATTATTCTTGGAGACACCTCGGCCGCCTTCTCCACTTGCCCAGATGGAGGCTCAGGCATTTGATGAGGTAATGTTTGGCCACGTTATATTTCCAGCTTTGTTGGGTATGGCATACATTATATGTGACAGACTTTGACTTCCATGATTTGGTTTCGTTCAGGTCATGCCTCTAGATGCCTTGACAGATGATGAATCCTTCCCTGAACCAAATGGAAGCCAATCAGGTCGCAAAACATCACTTTCCATCAATTCACTTGACATTCTAAGTGTTAACCAGCTCTTGGAATCTGTAAGTTTTTTCATTTCTTTTTTTAATTATTTGTTGTGATATGTCTTACATAGTTGAATCTAAGATGTGTACTTTGTAGAAATGAAAGCAATGTGGAGTCTTTCTAGTGTCTCATTTCTGCTAGTTACTACAGTTTATGCTCTTGTAACTTTTGGTGTCTATCAACCTGATCTGTATTGTTCTGGTTAAGAAAATGATAATTTGAAATTTGTTCCAACTACCTGAAACTTTTAATTAAAAATGCATATTAATCAGCTCCAAAGGTGCTGATGGCCAAAAAAGCCATATCTTCAATCGTTGCTTACGGGTTTTCATTTGCTTGAATATATTATGAGACTCTTATTTTGAATATTGGGTAGAATGGTCAATGTGTTTATATGCTCATGAAACCTGGTATAAATAGAAGCTCATGGGGAGGACCAATAACAAGCTAGTAAGGTAGTTAAACAATGTTCTAACCGTCCAATGACTTAAATCACTCGACTGCATAAGATAATAAAACCAAGGGTCACTAAAATTAATATCAATAGAAATGAACATGGTTTTGTGACATATATGTTCATGTTTACTCAATCATGTGGGATGCAAACTTGAAACTATAAAAGTGCTGCATGAGTGTAGCAATTGAAATTGATTCTCACCGTCAGATTAAACAATGTAAGAAGACATTAGTATCTAGTTATAGGAGAATGTTATAGAGAAACAAAGGTTTGTTTCATAGCTTCTGATTGACAATTTGAACTTCATAGCCTCTGTAGGTCATGTATTCATTTTCTATGGTTTCAACTTTCATTCTTTTTATGGAAAAGGTTTGTATCAGTCTCATATCCATGAAATATAATATGGGTATAAATCACCAACAGGTTCTGGAAACAGCCCGGCAAGTTGCAAGCTTACCAGTGTCCTCTACACCCATTCCTTACGACCAAGTGAAGAATCAGTGCGAGTCTCTTGTAATGGGTAAACAGCAGAAGATGTCAGTTCTTCAGAGTTTCAAGCTACAACAGGATGCGAAGGCTATAGTTCTTGCCAATGAACATGAAAATAAAATGCCAAATGTGGTGAGAATTTGTTTTGTTCTTTATTTCCCCACCTTCTTGTTATTTTCTTATGAAGAAGAGAAATTGATTTTTCGTCATTGCTGGTAAAATAGTTTCTGAATTTATACCTACCCCTCCTTACTTTTTAAAAAAACTATCAAAGCTTAGGAGAATTATGAACTCATTCATTAGAAGGTCTTGGACAATACCATTAACCTTCATTATGACATTTAAATCTTTTTGGTTGGCCATGGGATCATATGTGGGCATTAGTCTCGTCTTGTTTTGTCAAAAAGTAGGTTTCTGTATTACTTTTCTATACTATTATATAAAGTGTACACTGAATTTGGTATGAATAATTTTGTCACAACTTTTGTTATTCCTAAACTACCCTTTTGTAACTGCAACTGCCAATTTCAAGCACACCCATGGATCCTTCAAGCCGATTTCAAGAACACCCTTGTGGGTGTGCACCTTCTAGTAGACATTAAAAACAAGGATTGCTCATGGTTTCGTTGACTATATTCAAACCCTTTTTCTTTTGCCCCCCTTTTATTGTTGTCAGAGCTATTATGGAGTTGTTGCCCACTTCAAAGGTTCCCAACTATTTCTTTTTTTTTTTTTTAAAAAAAAAAACAGAAGCTGAACTCTCTTTTATGGAATAAAATAAATTTCTGCCCAAACCTCAGTTCTCAGACTAGGAATGCAACATCTGTCTGCCGTTGTCTATTATTGGAATTTAAAAGTGCAACACGAGGCTAGATTTTTTTTGTATTTTCTCACATGAGAAGTATTTTTGAAGTTTTCTTTGTGGGCTTCTCTTTCAGACAATGGAGCTTTCAGAAGAGGATCTCAAGTTGATAAACATTGAGCCAGTTCAAAGAGGAGGAGAGAAGGTTCTTGCTTGTTCACTCGAGTATGGGCAGCAACAGTCTCTCAGACTTCCGCCTTCGAGTCCCTACGACAAATTCCTCAAAGCTGCTGGATGCTGAGGAGATTTAATACACGTAATTATTATAAAAAGTTTGTTTTCTCCCGCCTTTTCCTCCCCACGCGGTTTGCAATTGTTTCATTCTTTATATGTGAAACTCTAGCAGTGCTTAGCATCCGTAGTCAAACAGTTATCATTTTGTTTAGATGCTTCTACCTCTTATCCAAAATGTGTACAATGAGAGAGAGAGAGAGAGAGAGAGAGAGAGAGATTTGTTCATTTGCTCATTTGTGAAGCCATGATAACGTGAACAACTTTTGCAATCATTGGTGATATTTAAATTGTATATGATTGTCACTATTCTTGTTACTTGCCCATTTTGTGTCGCAAGAGATTGTAGTATTTCACGTGTTGTCATTAACTTTTAATTTCATTTCTCATCTTTTATCGTTCATTTTCCTTGAGAAACTGTTGTCTAGGAAGACTTTTTTTCCGGCTTGCTGATTTCATGATTTGGTAACATGTAATTGTTGAAGTTTGTAGTAGCGAGCTACATATGCATTAGAACAAACATGTCCAGAGTAATACAACTACAATTCTGCAAGATTCATGGGATTTTCCCTTTCAACTTTCAACTGAATTTTGCTGTTATTTCACATTGATTGGGGTTTGTTTCCAAGTCACTTTCAGGGCAACTTCTTGTCAGACTTTGTTGTTTTTATTTTTCATTTTTGTTAAGACGTGTTGGGAACAAAACAGATATCTCTTACCGAGTAATATGATAAGATAAACATTTCAACAAGCTGCAGAATACATTTATTCATAAGCATATATAGTTGGTTGAAGTTATTAATTAATATATAGTAACATTAAATAATTACACAAACAAACATATGGCACTATATAATAGGCATCGATTATATACATATAGGTTTTAAACATCGTTGTTACGTATCGGGATTTTTGACTTTCGATACTGTTATTCATTAATATATCGGCCAATATTATTTGATATCAGTCGATATGTAACCCGTATAGCTGATATCAATATATATGCCGACACATTATTTAAAACCACAATATATATATATATATATATAGACAGATTTAGTTAGGAAGCCAGACAATATTATCTTCCGGAAGAATATGGCAAATAGGGACAGTTCCTGGTTTGACCTTGAGCGTTTGAAAAGCCTCGAAGTTGGGATTCCAGGCTGCTGTATCTGTATGACACACCGCCACACCTTTCACTTTCCTCCCGCCCCCTTCTGCACCTTCCAATGAAACCATATACACTCTGGTCGAGTGCACATTGTGGCAAGTAAACACCGCATAAGGATACTTGTGCATATGACACACTGCCACTTCACCACCACCAATCTTCTTGAATCCCACAACACTATACTTCCTCAATTGAGTCTCTTTTTCCAACTCTGTCGACAATGCCTTCACTCTTTTGCCAAGCATGGAAGTGCAGAAATCAATCATCGACTCTAATGAGGTTGCACAATATCTCTGCTCTCCTTTAAAGGCGCATCTCTGCGCAATCTTCGATTGTTTTTTTCATAATCTTGGCTTCTGCTGAATTGGGTTTCACAGAAAACCGGTTCAGAATTTTAGGAAACTCTTTCGATGAAAACGGCATCGACTGAGAAATTGTTCGAGGTAAGAATGTTACTCCATTTGCTTCTTTAGAGAGGTCCAAGTTCATCTTTGTGCCTTGTTTGATGTCCTCCTCCAAGAAAAATATTGTTTCATTGGGGATATAATGTAGTTGAGGATTAATGTTGGCTTCTGCAAAAGTTTTTTCAATGAAATTTTTTTTTAAAAAAAATAAGACAAGATAAATTCGTTTCGGTGGTGAATTTAATTAGAAAGGCCTTTAATTAAAAAAACTGATTTTCTTGTGTTTAAGCCAGCATGAAGGATTTTATTGAGTTGATTTGTATGACTAGGATCTACTTTGTGAAAGCTCAACAAGGCTTTGGAATTTCATGATTAATTAAGACGGAGGCATAGGTTGTCTACCAGCATCTCCAACCCCAACCCAATATTTTCAACCAGGGATGAAAATAAATTTTTTTATTTAGAAATTCAATACAGTATTTTACTATTCAAAAATTGAATATATAGTATTTTATTTTATTCTCTAAATATTTTCTTCCAAAATTAAATATTCAAAATTATGTAAATTAACAAAATTAATAAATGTTTGTTCATTAAAATTAACAAATTTTCATAATGGTGGTGATGAATTCAGACTCTCCAACCAGTAACTAATAAATTATATAATTTTTTGTTCTTTAATAAATGTTTAATTTTTTGTTAAATATATTTAATATTACACTCATTTTAAAGGTATGGTTTCGATATTTTGAATGATAAATTTAATATTTCAAAGGTTATTTTGAAATAAAATTTTAATTACATAAAGTCACTACATTTGTCTAACCATTTTTTTTTCAATTAATGACCTACACATTAAAACTTTCAAATTAAGCAGATGAAATTATCAGAGTGAGACACGTGGTGGATTTCATAAACCCAACTGAACTGTTGTGTCTAAAAATATGAATTTGAGACAACAATAGTATAAAAAAATAGAATAAAAGATATTTGAGTGTTTTATTTATAATGTAGTTGATGATCCTCACCCTCAAAATACTGAATCCCTGATGCATCCTTATCCCCTTTGCGCACGTTGGCTCCTGCAAAAAAAATTTCAATGAAAAAAAAAAAAAAAAAACCATATAAATTCAAGATCCATATACTCAGAAGTCAAATTGACGAATTCATCATTTGTAAGTTTCTTTTTTCTTTGAATTGCTAGAGACTCTATATTTAAAATTTTAATTTTTACACATAAGAAAGTTGAGTTTTATATAATTAAGTTTGTGAGAAATCAAAGATTGATACGTAACTAGACATGTGACAATCAAATTACTTGAATATAAAATTTTGGTTTTATATAAAGATGTTTGAGCGTTTGTGTTCATCATTTTCACCCTTTTTAACCGTATTATTAGGAGAGGTTTTTATTTTTTTTAAAAAATAAATTATAAACTTTATAAGTTAGAATTTTCTCTTATTGTATGTGATACTATCTTCATGTTGTACCATACTACCACGAAACTACTAGTTTTGACATGCTTCTTTTTATAATGTCATTAGACTAATGACTTTTATCATATTGGCTCTTTCATCTTATTTTTCTTTTAATTTTTTTTTTTTTTTGCTTTCTCATGTAGTAAACAGTTTTATCACTTTCGATTTGTTATTTCTTGATTTATATCATGTATTTACATGTTTTAGATGATCTACTTTGTGAAAGCTCAACAAGGCTTGGAATTTCATGATTGGTGGAAAACGAGGTATAGGTTGTCTACCAGCATCCCCAATCCAGAGGATGAAAATAAATTTTTTTATTCAAAATTTGAATATATAGTATTTTATTTTCTTCTCCAAATATTTCGTTCCAAAATTAACTATTCAAAATTATGTAACTTCACAAAATTAATAAATGTTTGTTCATTAAAATTTACAAATCTTCATAATGGTGGTGATGAATTTAGACTCTCCAACCAGTAACTAATAAATTATATAAGTTTTTGTTCATTAATAAATGTTTAATTTTTAATTTTTTGTTAGATATATTTAATATTACACTCATTTTAAAGGTATGGTTTCAATATTTTGAATGATAAATTTAATATTTCAAAGGTTATTTTGAAATAAAATTTTAATTACATAAAGTCACTACATTTGTCTAATCACTTTTTTTTTTTTTCAATGAACGACTGCACATTAAAACTTTCAAATTAAACTGATTAAATTATCAGAGTGACACACATGGTGGATTTCATAAACCCAATTGAACTGTTGAGTCTACAAATATGAATTTGAGACAATAATAGTGTAAAAAAATAAAATAAAAGATATTTTTGAGTGTTTTATTTATAATGTAGTTGATGATCCTCACCCGCAAAATACTGAATCCCTGTTGCATCCTTATCCCCTCTGCGCACGTTGGCTTCTACAAAAGTTTTTTCATTGAAAAACAAAAACAAAAAAACATATAAATTCAAGATCCATATACTCAAAAGTCAAATTGATGAATTCATCATTTGTGGGGTTCTTTTTTCTTTGAATTGCTAGAGGCTGTATATTTAAAATTTTAATTTTTAAACATAAGAAAGTTGAGTTTTATATAATTAAGTTTGTGAGAAATCAAAGATTGACACGTAACTAAACATTTGACAATCTAATTAGTTGAATTAAAATTTTGGTTTTATATAAAGATGTTTGAGTGTTTGTGTTCATCATTTTCACCCTTTTTAACCGTATTATTAGGAGAGGTTTTTATTTAATTTTCTTTTTTTTTTTTGTTAAACTTTATATGTTAGAATCTTCTCTTATAGTACATGATGCTATCTTCATGTTGTACCATACTACCATGAAACTACTAGTTTTGACTTGCTTCTTTTTATAATGTTATTAGACTAACGACTTTTATCATATTGGCTCTTTTATCTTATTTTTCTTTTAATTAGTATTATTATTATTATTATTTTTGTGTCTTCTCATGTAGTAAATAGTTTTATCACTTTTGATTTGTTATTTCTTGATTTATATCTTGTATTTACATGTTTTAGATGGTCTACTTTGCGAAAACTCAACAAGGCTTGGAATTTCAAGATTAATTGAAAAGGAGGTATAGGTTGTCTACCAGCATCTCCAACCCAATATTATCAACCAGAGGATGAAAATAAATTTTTTTATTCAAAAATTGAATATATAGTATTTTTTTTCTTGTCTAAATATTTCGTTCCAAAATTAACTATTCAAAATTATGTAACTTAACAAAATTAATAAATGTTTGTTCACTAAAATTAACAAATCTTCATAATGGTGGTGATGAATTCAGACTCTCCAACCAGTAACTAATAAATTATATAATTTTTTGCCCATTAATAAATGTTTAATTTTTAATTTTTTGTCAAATATATTTAATATTACACTCATTTTAAAGGTATAGTTTCAATATTTTGAATGATAAATTTAATATTTCAAAGGTTATTTTGAAATAAAATTTTAATTACATAAAGTCACTGCATTTGTCTAATCATTTTTTTTTCAATGACTAGCACATTAAAACTTTCAAATTAAATTGATTAAATTATCAGAGTGACACACATGTTGGATTTCATAAACCCAATTGAACTGTTGAGTCTACAAATATGAATTTGAGACAATAATAGTGTAAAAAAATAAAATAAAAGATATTTTTAAGTGTTTTATTTATAATGTAGTTGATGATCCTCACCCACAAAATACTGAATCCCTGTTGCATCCTTATCCCCTCTGCGCACGTTGGCTTCTGAAAAAGTTTTTTCATTAAAAAACAAAAACAAAAAAACAAATAAAACATATAAATTCAAGATCCATATACTCAAAAGTCAAATTGATGAATTCATCATTTGTAGGTTTCTTTTTTCTTTGAATTGCTAGAGGCTGTATATTTAAAATTTTAATTTTTACACATAAGAAAGTTGAGTTTTATATAATTAAGTTTGTGAGAAATCAAAGATTGACACGTAACTAAACATGTGACAATCTAATTACTTGAATTAAAATTTTGGTTTTATATAAAGATGTTTGAGTGTTTGTGTTCATCATTTTCACCCTTTTTAACCGTATTATTAGGGGAGGTTTTTGTTTAAAAAATAAATAAATTATAAACTTTATATGTTAGAATTTTCTCTTATAGTATGTGATACTATCTTCATGTTGTACCATACTACCATGAAACTACTAGTCTTGACATGCTTTTTTTTATAATGTTATTAGACTAATGACTTTTATCATATTGGCTATTTCATCTTATTTTTCTTAATTTTTTTTTTGTTTGTTTATCTTCTCATGTATTAAACAGTTTTATCACTTTCCATATGTTATTTCTTGATTTATATCTTGTATTTACATGTTTTAGATGATCTACTTTGTGAAAGCTCAACAAGGCTTGGAGTTTCATGATTAGTTGAAAAGGAGGTATAGGTTGTCTACCAGCATCCCAACCCAATATTCTCCACTAGAGGATGAAAATAAATTTTTTTATTCAAAATTTGAATATATAGTATTTTACTATTCAAAAATTGAATACATAGTATTTTTTCATATATAGTATTTTATTTTTTTCTCTAAATATTTCGTTCCAAAATTAACTATTCAAAATTATGTAACTTTACAAAATTAAAAAATGTTTGTTCATTAAAATATACAAATCTTCATAATGGTGATGATGAATTCGGACACTCCAACTAGTAACTAATAAATTATATAAGTTTTTGCTCATTAATAAATGTTTAATTTTTAATTTTTTGTTAAATATATTTAATATTACACTCATTTTAAATGTATGGTTTCAATATTTTGAATGATAAATTTAATATTTCAAAGGTTATTTTGAAATAAAATTTTAATTACATAAAGTCACTACATTTGTCTAATCATTTTTTTTTCAATGAACGACCTACACATTAAAACTTTCAAATTAAGCAGATCAAATTATCAGAGTGAGACACGTGGTGGATTTCATAAACCCAACTGAACTGTTGGGTCTAAAAATATGAATTTGAGACAACAATAGTATAAAAAAATAAAATAAAAGATATTTGCGTGTTTTATTTATAATGCAGTTGATGATCCTCACCCTCAAAATACTGAATCCCTGATGCATCCTTATCCCCTCTGCGCACGTTGGCTTCTGCAAAAGTTTTTTTCAATTAAAAAGAAAAACAAAAAACAAATAAAACATATAAATTCAAGACCCATATACTCATAAGTCAAATTGATGAATTCATCATTCATAGGGTTCTTTTTTCTTTGAATTGCTAGAGTTTCAATTTAAAATTTTAATTTTTACACATAAGAAAGTTGAGTTTTATATAATTAAGTTTGTAAGAAATCAAAGATTGACATGTAACTTGACATGTGACAATCTAATTACTTGAATTAAAATTTTTGTTTTATATAAAGATGTTTGAGTGTTTGTGTTCATCAATTTCAGCCTTTTTGACCGTATTATTAGGGGAGGCTTTTATTTATATAATTTTTTTTTTTGTAAACTTTATATGTTAAAATTTTCTAGTATAGTATGTGATGCTATCTTCATGTTGTACCATACTACCACGAAACTACAAGTTTTGACTTGCTTCTTTTTATAATGTTATTAGACTAATGACTTTTATCATATTGGCTCTTTCATTTTATTTTTCTTTTAATTATTATTATTATTATTATTATTACTATTATTTTTGTGTGTCTTCTCACGTAGTAAATAGTTTTATCGCTTTTGATTTGTTATTTCTTGATTTATATCTTGTATTTACACTTGTGTATGCCCATGCCCGTGTCTGTGCTTGAAGGTACAGTGTAAATAAAAATAAGTGAACAAAAAGGAGAAAACAAAAAAAAAAGAAATAAATAAGGAGGAAAATAAAAAAATAAAAGAAAAAAAATGAGGAAGATGGGATCATGGGATCATTCATGAGATTATTTATGAGATCATAGGAGGGTGGGTGAGAAAAGGAAAAAAGTAAGAGAGAAAAACGGGAAAATAGGATACATCATTGTTATTTTTTTTTATAATTTGAACAGATCTGAGTCGTCCAAATGTCCTAGTAAGACAAATGTGTGCGAGACATTTTCAAAAAACTTATTATCTTATTATATAGATGTTTTAGATGGTCTACTTTGTGAAAGCTCAACAAGGCTTGGAATTTTTTGATTAATTAAAAAGGAGGTATATGTTGCCTACCAGCATCCCAACCCAATATTCTCAACCAGAGATGAAAATAAATTTTTTTATTCAAAAATTGAATATATAGTATTTTCTTTTCTTTTCTAAATATTTCCTTCCAAAATTAACTATTCAAAATTATGTAACTTAACAAAATTAATAAATGTTTGTTCACTAAAATTAACAAATCTTCATAATGGTGGTGATGAATTCAACTCTCCAACCAGTAACTAATAAATTATATAATTTTTTGCACATTAATAAATGTTTAATTTTTAATTTTTTGTTAAATATATTTAATATTACACTCATTTTAAAGGTATGATTTCAATATTTTGAATGATAAATTTAATATTTCAAAGGTTATTTTGAAATAAAATTTTAATTACATAAAGTCACTACATTTGTCTAATCATTTTTTCTTTTCAATGAACGACCTACACATTAAAACTTTTAAATTAAACATATCAAATTATCAGAGTGAGACACGTGATGGATTTCATAAATCCAATTGAACTGTTGAGTCTACAAATATGAATTTGAGACAATAATAGTGTAAAAAAAATAAAATAAAAGATATTTGAGTGTTTTATTTATAATGTAGTTGATGATCGTCACCCTCAAAATACTGAATCCCTGATGCATCCTTATCCCCTCTGCGCACGTTGGCTTCTGCAAAAGTTTTTTCAATAAAAAAAAAAAAACAAAAAAAACATATAAATTCAAGATCCATGTACTCAAAAGTGAAATTGATGAATTCATCATTCGTAGGGTTCTTTTTTCTTTGAATTGCTAGAGACTGTATATTTAAAATTTTAATTTTTACACATAAGAAAGTTGAGTTTTATATAATTAAGTTTGTGAGAAATCAAAGATTGGCATGTAACTTGACATGTGACAATCTAATTACTTGAATTAAAATTTTGGTTTTATATAAAGATGTTTAAGTGTTTGTGTTCATCAATTTCACCCTTTTTAATCGTATTATTAGGAGAGTTTTTTATTTAATTTTTTTTTTAAAACTTTATATGTTAAAATTTTCTCTTATAATATGTGATGCTATCTTCATGTTGTACCATACTACCATGAAACTACGAGTTTTGACTTGCTTCTTTCTATAATGTTACTTTATCATATTGGCTCTTTCATCTTATTTTTCTTTTAATTATTATTATTATTATTGTTGTTATTATTATTATTATTATTTATTTATTTCATTTTATTTTATTTTTTTGTGTGTCTTCTCATGTAGTAAATAGTTTTATCACTTTCGATTTGTTATTTCTTGATTTATATCTTGTATTTGCATGTTTTAGATGATCTACTTTGTGAAAGCCCAACAAGGCTTGGAATTTCATGATTAATTGAAAAGGAGGTATAGGTTGTCTACTAGCATCCCCAACCCAATATTCTTAACCAGAGGATGAAAATAAAATTTTTTATTCAAAAATTGAATATATAGTATTTTATTTTCTTCTCTAAATATTCCGTTCCAAAATTAACTATTCTAAATTATGTAAATTAACAAAATTAATAAATGTTCATTAAAATTAACTAATCTTCATAATGATGGTGATGAATTCAGATTCTCCAACCAGTAACTAATAAATTATATAATTATTTGCTCATTAATAAATGTTTAATTTTTAATTTTTGTTAAATATATTTAATATTACACTCATTTTAAAGGTATGGTTTCAATATTTTGAATGATAAATTTAATATTTCAAAGGTTATTTTGAAATAAAATTTTAATTACATAAAGTCACTACATTTGTCTAATCATTTTTTTTTTTCAATGAGCGACCTACACGTTAAAACTTTCAAATAAAACAGATCGCATTATCAGAGTGAGACATGTGGTGGATTTCATAAATGCAATTAAGCTGTTGAGAGTACAATATGAATTTTAAAAAAATAAAATAAAAGATATTTGGGTGTTTTATTTATAATGTAGTTAATGATCCTCACCCGCAAAATATTGAATCCCTGATGCATCCTTATCCCCTCTGCGCACGTTGGCTTCTGCAAAAGTTTTTTCAATAAAAAAAAACAATAAACAAATTAAACTTATAAATTCAAGATCCATGTACTCAAAAGTGAAATTGATGAATTCATCATTTGCAGGGTTCTTTTTTCTTTGAATTGCTAGAGACTCTTAGTTTAAAATTTTGAATTTTACACATAAGAAAGTTGAGTTTTATATAATTAAGTTTGTGAGAAATCAAAGATTGGCATGTAACTTGACATGTGACAATCTAATTACTTGAGTTAAAATTTTGGTTTTTTATAAAGATGTTTGAGTGTTTGTCTTCATCGTTTTCACCCTTTTTAGCTGTATTATTAGGAGTAGTTTTTATTGGAAAAAAAAAAATTGTAAACTTTATATGTTAGAATTTTCTCTTATAGCATGTGATACTATCTTCATGTTGTACCATACTACCACGAAACTATTAGTTTTGACTTGCTTCTTTTTATAATGTTATTAGACTAATTGTATCATACTGGCTCTTTCATCTTATTTTTCTTTTAATTTTTTTTTGTTGTCTTCTCATGTAGTAAATAGTTTTATCACTTTCGATTTGTAATTTCTTGATTTATATCTTGTATTTACATGTTTTAGATCTATTTTTAGTATAATTATCAAATAAGAATTTTGTTAAATAAAAACTATCCATATGGTTAGACTAACTAAAAATTATCTTCGAATAATGGTGTTTATCTTTGATATCCATCTAGACTAAATAAAAATTATCTTCGAATAATGGTGTTTATCTTTGATATCCACTTGGGGAGAATGGCAAACTTAAAAACTCAACGTCCACACCTTACTAGAAACTTATAATTTGTAGTGTTTTTCTAAATCTGTTACTAGAAAATGTTAACTAGTGAGGTTTTTGCAACAAATTTTTTAATTGTCGTTAAAAATAAACAATTAGTGACAATTTTTATTCAAAACGTTGCTAAAAACATAAAAAATAAGATTTTGTTTTAGAAATGAAAAGGGAGTAGAACTTTTTAGTGTATCAAAAAGTCAAGCGAGCTTCTTGGTAAACCCTTGTTCCTACTAGGACTTTTCAGTTATTCCCCCTTAAAAAATAAATATATATGTTGCTTTGTTAGTCATAGTCATATTATTTCGTCATATTTGCCTTGCAAAAATTGACGATCTATTTGTAAAATTATACTTATTATCTATTTCTTTGAAGGTAAATATGATGAAAAAAAAGAAGTCACTACAATTGTTTAATTATTTTTTTCCCATGCATGACACAAAAAAAACTCTAAATTAAACAGATCAAATTATTAGAGTGAGACACATGGTGGATTTCATGAATTCAATTGAACTGCCAAGCCTACAAATATGAATTGAAGACAATAATAAAAGGAAAATGGTTAAAAAAAAGAAAGAAGAAGAAGTAAATACTAAAAGATATTTGAGTGTTTGAGTTATAATGTAGTTGATGATCCTTACCAGCAAAATAAGGCGCATGTTGGCTCCTGCAAAACTTTTTTCAAAATATATATTTACTCAAAAGTCAAATTGATGAATTCATCATATGTTGTTTCTTCTTCTTTTTTTATACTGCTAGAGACTTTCGCTTTAATTTTTTTAAATTTTTTTCACAATGATATAGCAAGAAAATTGAGTTTTATATAATTAAGTTTGCGGAAATAAAAAATTGACATGTAATTTGACATGTGACAATCTTTTTACTTGAGTTAAAATTCTAGAATCGTTTGAAAAATGACTTTTTAAGTTATTTTTTGACATTTTAACTAAAATATGAGGTGAACAAATTAATATATTAAGGAATGAATTTTTTTTTATACTTTTTAAGGAAAACAATATGTAAAAAGTAAGGTGAGTTTTTGTTTTATATGAATTGAATTTTTTAAAATTTTTAAGTTTTTTAACTAAAATTTTTAATTGTCAAACGACTCCTTATTATCTGTTGAATTTTGAAATTCAAAAAGATATATGGAAGATAAGATTTATATCTCAAATCATGTCTCAATAAGCATGATTGGTATTAACTCAAAATTAAACAGATCAAGTTATCAGAGTAATATACAATGTACACATGGTGAATTTCATGAACCCAATTGAACTGCTAAGCCTACAGATATGAACTGGAGACAATAATAAAGGGAAAATGGTTATAAAAAAAAATTCTAAATACTAAAAGATATTTGAGTGTTTGAGTTATAATATATGATGATCCTCACCAGCAAAATCAATATGCGCTACAGCATCCTTATCGCCTCTGCGCAAATTGACTTCTGCAAAAGTTTTTTCAAAAGATATATATAAATTCAAGATCCATATCAGTGGCGACTCTAGGAATTTTTGTCAGTGGTGTCAATCAAAAACTTAAATACCATATATCTTACAGAAAATTTACATTAATCATTATATCACCTATGGAGAAAAAAATCAACAAATTAATTTAAATTCTAAAATTATAAACAAAAATATTTCAATATATTGATATTATTGTTTAAGCAAAAAGACATGCTAATATCTAATATGGGTTCAAAATTGGTGGGTTTAAAAGAGTAGGACTTAAAACTATGGGTTCAAAATTGTATTTTACTGGGTTCAATTACTAATTTTTTTTCCTAAAATCTAATATTTATATAATAAATAAATAAAAAAATTCAGCCGGGGAGTTCGGGTGACACCCCTGACCAAGCCTTGGAGCCGCCCCTGATCCATATACTCAAAAGTCAAATCGATGAATTCATCATTTGTTGTTGTTTTTTTTTTAAGCTGCTACAACAGATTTTCAATTTTTAATTTTTCCACAATGATATAGTAAGAAAGTTGAATTGTATATAACTAAATTTATAAGAAATAAAAAATTGACATGTAACCTGACATGTGACAATCTTTTTACTTGAGTTAAAATTTTGAAATCGTTTAAGAAATGACTTTTTATTTAATTTTTTGACATTTTAACTAAAATAATATGAAATGAAAGGTGAAAGGTAAGGTGAATGGGAAGAATTTTAACTAAAATTTTGGGATCATTTGAGAAATGACTTTTTTTTTTTTTTTTACTTATTACTTTTTACTAAAAAAAAATTGTGTAAAAGGTAAGGTGAAGGATTTCTTTGAATTTTTTTTGTATGAATTGAATTGAATTGAATTGAATTGATTTTTTTTTTTTGATTTTTTAACTAAAATTTTTAATTATCAAAAATTGTCAAACCGCCCCTTATTATCAGTTGAATTCTGAAATTCATGAAGATAAATGGAAGATAAGATTTATATCTCAAAATCATGATTAGTATTAACTCAAAATTGAGGGAAAAGGAGAGGAACCCTGTGGTAGAAGATTCTTGACAGCCTTGGGCATGGGAGTGTTTGGCAACACCAAGTGCCAGTAAGCTTGGGGAGACAGAGCTGCATGGCTTGCCACATGTGTCAGCTGAGGCAAAATAAAAACTTATCAATAATGTTACAAATTTAAAAATTTATTTAGAAATATCATTGTGTGGTTGAGATTCATCTAAGCCCTGAATCTCACAAGACAATAAATTAAATCTCAACCATACACTAGTGTTCTGTACAATTTTCGTGGCAAATTTTTTTGGGTACTTAGCTTTATTGAATTTTTATTAGCTTATCATATAATCTGTTTGATGAGAATCAAATAAGTGGTGGGAAATGAAAATGGTGAAAAGTGAAGTGAAAGAAGAAAAAAAAAATTGTATGAATTTGATTAAGATAAAAAATTTGCAACGAAAAAATGAGAAAATATAAATTTTAATTATAAGTAATTGCTTTCATAATAATTTTTTTTTTGGGGGCATTTTCTTTTGTGTTTTTTTTCCCCTTAAGAAACTATAAGTTTAGTAGTTACTATGTTATTATGAATTGTGCAAAAAAATTGTAAACAGAAGATAAAAGTATCATTCTCTCAACTTTCAAAAAGTCCATTTTTTTCAATTTATTTAATTTATCCATATTTTATAAATTGTAAATAATAGTTGCAATAAACACTCTAACATAAATTTTTAAAATAAAAAAAAATATAATCAGCCGTATAATAAATTGTATTATAACCATTACGTTTGCCAAATTTAAAGTTCACCGTGATCAAAAAACTAATCCATATATTATTAAAATTTCATACATACACATATATATATACATATGGTTGCCATGGTTCTTGAGAAAAATTTTGGGTTAGTAAGAGTGTGAAAATAAAAATTCTACTCAAACGCTCCAAATCTAGCTACTACTCATATAAAAGAATTTTCAGTATTATAGAATATTGCATATTTAGAAAATTATTAAAAATTATTTAGAAAAAAAAATTAATAGTCTACATTTATTATGAGTGCGATTCCCAGTGCACTAACTATATATTTATACTAAACATTCATTTTTGGAGTAAGATTCAGAATAAATTTTCATAATCTATAGTATTTTTATTCCGTCTATCTATGTATAAGAAATGAATACAAAATTTTGAGAAGATGCCTTTTTTGATTTCAGGAATTTGCAAATTTAAATACTCACAGAAAGCACTGTGAAGATGGAGAGGAGAAGTAGATGAAACTCCATTAAAGTTGACAATCTTTGACAGAACTATGAAACGTAAGAGAGAGGCTTGGATGGAAACTAGATAAATAGGTTGCATTATTTATAGGGAAACTCTACCATAGGTACTTTAGAGCATCTCCAATAATTTAGTAAAAATGATATCTAATTTATTTATTAAATTTGTATCAAATCAAGCTTTCATTAAATATGTCATCAAATTTTCAACAATTTATTTTTGACTTAAATTTGATAAAATTGTTAAAAGACTGAAGGATTGAAGATCAATTTTTTCTAGCATAATTGATTAAAGGAGATTTTTGAAATTTATATATGTTTAAAAATATCTAATTCTCATCGTTAGAGTGAATTATATCAAATCAAGCTTTTGATCTAAATTGTTAAATAAATTTGATAAAAAAAAAAACCAAAAAATGAAAAGTTGAAGGTGCTCTTAGAGGTGCTTATTGTATGCACCTTGACAAATATTTTTTGGTGAATCTTACGAATCTATGCAATTTTTCACAATAATTTCTGATTTTTAAAGTGAAGTTATAACAATGTGCGATACAGTTAGTTTTTTTTTGGGTGGAGTGTTATACTTTCTTCATTGAAATGTTACTCTGTAATATTATATTTCAAATTATTTTGAAGAAAAAAAATATTACCATAAAAATATGTAATTGTATCACAAATAATTATAATCTTGCTTCAGAAATCACAAGTTGTCATAATTTTACTAGAAGATTGTATAATATTTGCCACAAAGATTTGTAGTATTTACTGAAAAAATACGTAGGGTTCGTTTGGGATGTAGATTGGTTTTTTAGTTTTTTAGTTATTTTAGTTTGGGGTTAAAATAGCTTTGTTTGGGATGGACTTTGGATTTTTTTTTAACTTTTGTGAGAGAAAAAATAAAATGATTATGAGTTGATGTGTCAACTTTTAGTCTGGGGGCTAAAAAATATATTTTGTACTGTTATAACTAAAATAACCCCCACCTCACCCAAACCTTCATGCCAAATGGCTATGTAATAAGGCATATACCCTTAGCATAGGGCTACAAATAAGCTGAGTTGAGTCAAATAGTATTTTGTTTAAAATTAACTTCAAAACTTAACGAGTTTCAAAATTTCAAATAAGTCAATCCTAAATGAGTTTTGCATTGAGTAAACATGAATCAAACTCAAATTATGTTTGGGATGTTGGTTTGAGGTTATTTTAGCGACAAAAAAGTAAAATACGTTAAAAAGTCAATAAGACAAAATGTCACATTCAAATCATAATCATTTCATTTTTTCTCTCAAAAAAATCAAAAAATCCATCATAAACGAGACTTTTAAACCTTAGGGCAAAATAACTAAAAAATTAAAAAGCCAATCCACATCCTAAACGAAGGTTCAATATATTATTTAAACTGATTTAAAAACTTAATGAATTTTAAAATATATTCAAATTTGACTTATGTATATAACAAGCTACTTTTGAATGAACTTTTAATAAATGGAATACAAATTAAAGCTCAATTTGGGAACTTGACTAAAAGTCAAAATCTAACTTTAATTTATTTTAAATCACATCATCTCTTTATTTTTTCTACACATTTTTTCAAAAAAAATTAAAAAAAAATCAAAAAATTAATTTTTAACTAACTTCCCAATTTTATTCGAAAATTACGAATCAACTCATTCTCTCTACATCCAACACCCAATGTGAAGAGGCCTGTCTCGGACCCCATTGGAAATGACTCTTTGTCATTTATCATAAAGCTAAACCAACCCTAATTGGATAAACACTGAGCCTTGTAAAAAAATTATTAGGTAATCTTGGAACACTATGTATTTATAATTTTTTTATTAATCATTATATATAATGTTTTTTTCAGTTTCTCAATCACCAGTATAAAATTATAAATTTCAGTTTTTCCATCAATCATAATATTGTTGGATTTATTTTCTAGTGTGGCCTAATAGCTTACATATTTTTACATGTTTTATTTTATTTGGACTCCACAATTAGATAAAGCCAATATTATATATAAAGTTCAGTAATTAGAATTTTAATATAATCACTCTTCTAAGATAAGAAGGAAACCTTGATGGATTAGGAATTCTTTTGATAGAGTTTATCTGGCCCTCTTCTCTCCTCTATATAAGGATGGGTGATTCCCCTTCTTTTGATATTATTCCATCACTCTAAGTTTTATAGTCATCCTAATGAAGTGAGAGACAGAGAGAAGAAGGTGAGCCAAGAATTAACGGTTTAACTATTAGGGGTATTTTCTCAACTTCTCTAATTCAATGGCTGACAAAGGTATGTTCGTTTTATTTTTGAGTTGTATTAAATTCAAGATCCTGTTAAGTTTAATTCCGCATTATTATTATGGTTACATGTATTATTAAATCTTACATGTGGTATCAGAGCTTTAGTTTGTGAATCAATACACCTTGGAATAATAATATATTTATGAATATTGTTATTATATTATAATTATAATTATTCATAAAATCATACTTTTGTTTATAAGGTTTGAACTCTGTCGGCATGTGATGTACACTCCACTAAGTATGCACATCATGGACTCCCTCACTCATAAGACAACATGATCTATCAGGTCCTAACCTAAATAAGAGCACAGTCCACTCACTTTGTTTTGTGATTTGCTAGGTGCAGGCTTTTATGTAATTCTATATGCTGTTCATATGCATGTTGTGATTTATTATCAATTTTAGTAATAATAATTTTTATAATCATCATAATATGATATTGAATTGAGTGTATTGCTTGCCGTCATGATAAAGTGCATAGATTAAATGCAATCTTAGAATTTTGTTGAATCGTTCGGTCTATTAAATAAATATATTTATTTGATTGTATCACATTAGAGGATTATGTTTTTGCCTTGTCTAATTATGCACACTTATTGTCTATTATTGTTAATATTTATATATTTTCATGATTTAAATTTGATATCATGATATAATTTTATGACATTGAATATTAAAATATTGAAGTGGTTAATTTATTTAGGCGTAATTCTTGTTAACTATTACCTGAGATATTCATGATTGTTATATTACATGATTTTGATATATAAATATTCATGTTCGTCAAGAGTTATTATTATTTTTATATTGGTAATTGCAATCACATAAAAGAAATTTTAGAAATCATAAAATAGTGATTTCATTAAAATTGTGATTGAATTAATGATAATTAAATAACTCAAAATTAATGAATAGATAATATTGTTGGTTAGTTCTGTATTCATAGGGTTTACTAATTTAGTAGCTGCCAAAGTGGCCTAGATTTGTAAAACTTATGAATATAGAACTACATAAAAGAATTGTTAAAAAGGGTAACATTAAGGTCGATAATATTCTCAATTGCAGTTATAATTAGGAAATTGAGACTAGCCCAAAGGAGAGTCACTTTCAAATAATTATAAACTGGATAGGATAATGTAACTTATGTAATTTGACAGATTAGAATTGAATACCCAAAGGTAACATCCGGCAATATAGATTGTCGATGACAGCAAAACACCAGCCGGTGGCCTCTGGCCATAGCCGGTGATGTGTGGGGATGCCTCACAAGGCATTCCCTGCCCCTCC
>NW_021025891.1:975905-1016388 GCF_004153795.1 Camellia sinensis
GTGAAGCCGCGCAGATTTCGGTCCAACCGGAGTGATGCCCTACTTCAATCAACTATATCTTCCCCGTCCGGAATTGGATTTCGGAGATTCTTGAGTGAAAAATGAAGCCCCGGAAGTATTATTTCCAACGGTGGTGGCCTCATAGCTTGATTCCAAGTATGCCAATGAATAGGCCTAATTCGGCGAGGGCTGTTCGACTCTTTCTTAACGGTTCATGCCCATTTTCTCCCCCAACTGGATTTCTTCGCTCTTCTCCTCTTTTCTTCAACTTCAAACCCCTAAGTAAGGTATTTTGAAAGATTTTTTCAAAGATTTCATCTCTCTTTCATTCTTTTCCACTTTGCCCTTGTTCGGTTTACTGAAAAGCGCAACATTTAACAAAATGTGAGTGTCAGAACATCGTACGAACTTTATTTCAAAAACGTTTTTGAGAGAGAGGGTTTTAAGACTAAAGCTTTTGATCAGATTGTTTTGGTCCAGAACAGGGGTATGAAGTTGAGATTTGACTCTCTCTTTGCCGAAGAAATTGCACATTTCCTCTGCACACCTTTCTCCACCAAGTAAACCATCAGTCACGTCCAAGTCTTAAAGGTAGTAAAAAATGGAGTGTCTACAGTTATGAATCAAATCTTGCTGAAGTACCTTCTAATACGTGGTGGATTGACTCTGGGGCCACGACCCACATTACAAATGACATGCAGGGATACCTCTCAACCAGGAAATCGAAGGAAAGTGAAAGATTTGTCTATATGGAGAATTGTCTCAAAGCTGAAGTTGTAGCTGTAGGAACCTATCGACTGATCTTAGAGACGGGTCATCTGATGGATCTAGAAGACACTTTTTATGTTCCTTCAATTTCTAGGAATTTAGTTTCGTTATCCAAATTGGATCGTGTTGGATATTCAGTTTTATTTAATTGTGGAAAACTCAATTTAATGTTTAAATAAAAAGTGATTGGTTCTGGTAATTTATGTGATGGTTTATATAAAATTACCTTAAATCATGAGTTTGCACAATCATTAGTAACTCTGCATTCGAATATTGGTTTAAAATGTGGTCTAATTAATGAAAAATCCTCAATCTTGTGGCATAGACGGTTGGGGCATATCTCCAGAAATAGAATTGAAAAATTGGTGAAGAATGGGATTTTGGAAAACCTAGACTTCACTGATTTTCAGATATGTGTGGATTGCATTTAAAGGAAAGCAAACCAAACACACCAAGAAAGGTGTCACAAGAAGTAATGAGCTTCTTGAGATAATTTATAAAGATATTTGCGGGCCACTTAACATCCCATGTCTTAGTGGTGAAAAATATTTTATCACATTTATAGATGACTTCTCACGTTATGGATATGTGTATCTAATTCATGAAAAGTCTCAGGCTGTTGACATCCTTGAGGTGTACATAACTAAAGTCGAGAGACAATTAGATAGAAAGGTTAAAATAGTGAGATCAGACAGGGGTGGTGAATATTATGGTAAATATGATGAGTCATGCCAAAATCCTGGCCCATTTTCCAAATTCTTAGAAAAGAAAGGCATTTGTATACAATGCCTGGTACGCCACAGCAGAATGGAGTTGCTGAAAGGTGTAATCGTACACTTAAAGATATGGTTAGGAGTGTGTTAAGTTACTCAATTGTACCTATTTTAATGTGGGGTGAAACTTTAAAGACTGTAATGTATATCTTAAATAGGGTTCCTAGTGAGGCGGTCCCAACAACTCCTTTTGAGTTGTGGACTGGTAGGAAACCTAGTTTGAGACACTTACATATTTGGGGTTGTCCAGCAGAGGCAAGAATCTTCAACCCATAAGAGAAAAAGTTGGACTCAAGAACAATATCTGGATATTTCATTGGTTATCCAGACAAGTCTAAAGGGTACAAATTTTATTGTCCTAATCACAGTACGAGGATAGTGGAGGCTGGTAATGCTAGATTCCTAGAGAATGGTGAAATTAGTGGGAGTGAGAAACACACGAGTGGTGAGTTTCGAGGAAATTAGGGTGGATGTGCCAACATTTAACCTTTATCGAAAATTTTTTGTTCCTCAGACTATTCCACAGGCTGAGGGAAACGAACAACATGATGAAAATCCTTCACCACCTCATGTTTCACCACTTCATGAAGATACCACCATTGAAAATATTGTAGAACCACCACAACCGGCAGTTCTGAGAAGATCTCAGAGGGAAAGAAAGCCTGCCATTTCAGATGATTACATGGTGTATCTACAGGAATCTGATTTTGATATTGGGATTAACAAAGATCCAGTCTCATTTTCACAAGCCATGAATAGTGATGATTCTTCTAAATGGGTCAATGTTATAAATGAAGAGTTAAAATCCATGGAACAGAATAGTGTTTGGGATCTCGTCGAATTGCCTAATAACTGCAAAAAGGTCGGGTGTAAATGGGTCTTCAAGACCAAGCGTGACGCAAAAGGCAATATCGAACGATTTAAAGCCAGACTTGTTGCCAAGGGTTTTACTCAAAAGGAAGGCATAGACTATACAGAGACCTTCTCTCCAGTATCTAAGAAGGACTCACTTAGAATCATCCTAGCATTGGTAGCTCATTATGACTTAGAGTTGCATCAAATGGATGTGAAAATTGCTTTTTTAAATGGGAATTTGGATGAAGAAATTTATATGGAGCAGCCCGAAGGATTTGCAAAGAAAGGTAAAGAACATTTATCTTGCAAATTAAAAAAAAAATCCATATATAGCCTTAAACAAACTTCCAAGCAATGGTATTTAAGGTTTAATGATACCATTATCTCTTTTAGATTTAAGGAAAATGCAATTGATCAGTGTATATATCTGAAGGTTTGTAGCAACCCTCATCTTACTCTTGTCATACTTGCATGCATTCGCGCATGATCTTGCCTTGTTATGTTGTTTTGAAGGTTTTGCCTTGCCATGTTTTGTTTAAGTATTGCTTGCGTGATTTTGTTCCTTGTTCGGTGTGTGTGTGGCCGAGGTCACCTTGAGCTTAGTTCGCCTTTGAACCTTTGTACTTAGAACTGTTTTGAGACCTTGGTCGACCCCCATCTTCACCTCGGGCTTTTTTCCGAGATGTCTTGCACTTGATGATCCTTGTCCTCGGGCGGGTATGGCCTAGGCCGAGATGTGGCACACCCCGGCCAAGGTGTGGCACAGCTTAGTCAAGCGTCGTCCTCCCTAGCCGATGTCTTTGTTATCCTGTTGCCGAAGCTTTGACTTTAGCCGGTGTCATTACTTGCCGATGTGTCTTGCCTCAGCTTGTTGCATACGCCTTGTCAGAGACTTGTCTTATCTATCAATCATTTTTTTGAGTTGAGCCAACCCGGTAGCGCCACGTGTCCGAGCTGATTGATTAAGATAGCCGGCAGACCTAGAGACAAATCATTTTTGTCTCAAATCTTTGCCTTTAGAGAGAGAAGCTCTTGAGAGGAAGAAGAGGAGTTCTTGAGTGAGAATAGATCTTCCAAGCTTGATCTTCGTGGTTTGAACCGTCGGATTAGAGTTTTGAGGTTAGAATCTTGATCTACTTTGGTTGTTGTTGCTGATCATCTAGCTGCATTGCATGATCGAATCTGTTTTGCATATCATGCATCGATTTGAAGTTGTTTTAGAAAGAAAAAATGGTTTTTATGTGTTCTTGAAGAAAGTCTCGTTTTGATCCGAAAGTTTGGAACGAAAACCATGTTTTTGTGTTTGTTCTTGCATGACCTTCTTGTATGGGTACCTGGGTCCATGTTTTGAACTCATGGCATGAAATCTCAGATTTTTTTGTAACGAGTTTTGATCTTGCATTCATCTTTCTCATGATCACGTTCATCATGATCTGCATGTTCTTCAAAAGGAAACCCAGGTTTTCCCGACTTTGCTTTTGGATGAGGCCAACGGGACCACACCTCGGCAAGGATGTGTGGGACCTCGGCAAAGACCTGGTTGGTACCCAGTGTGTTCTCATGAGACGGGAGCAGCGTTTAAACTCCCAGCATGTTTTACTTTGTTTTTGACTTTGATCTGGTGAGGATGTCGGGATCATCTGCATGTATATTAGGCTTGTTTTGAGAATGTGGTTTGCCATGTGATTTGTAGGACCTTGATCTTCGCTTTGAGCCTACACTCGAGGAAAACTAAGTGAGTGGTATTATTGATAAAGCTATGTTATACTGTTTTGATAAATCTTGCTTTGCTTTGTTTTGACGAAAGTATTTGTTAAGCATGAATGGACAGCTCTGTTTTGATGTATCAAGTATAAACTTTGTTTTGATGTTATTCTTGGAAAGTCCCCTGTGCTGGAGGGCTCTAAACTTTCGCAGCACTAAGTATAAAAGGATACGGTCCTTTCTTGGAAGTTCTGTTATGTTAAATCGGGCTACGGGCCTAAGTAACACCAGTCCTATTATGTTAAATCGGGCTACGGGCCTAAGTAACACAAGTCCCTTGTGCTGGAGGACTATAAACTTTCGCAGTACCTTTGGCTAATCGATTACGGATCGTGCAGTTTTTGTTTTGCCACTGACGGTTTACTGCGTGGACTTGCTTGAGACTTGTAAGATTTGATAGATGAGTACGGTTCATCTCTTGTTCAATAAAGCTTGACTTATGTTTTGCCGATGTCATTGAGCATCCCTTGAGACTTGTAAGATTTGATAGATGAGTACGGTTCATCTCTTGTTCGATAAAGCTTGACTTATGTTTTGCCGATGTCAGTGAGCATCCCTTTAGACTTGTAAGACTTTGATAGATGAATACGGTTCATCCCTCGGTTGGTAAAGTTTTGATGTGTTTTGCTTTGGAAGGATCTCGGCTAATATTCGTATGATTTTGGCATGTTTCGTTTGAAAGACTTCGGCTATATTCATGCAAAACCTTTATTTCTAGTACCATTCACTGAGTATTCAGACTCACCCTCTCTATATATATGTAGGTGATGAGCAGGACGTCGGCGACGCCTAGACTGTTTTGAAAGCTTGTTTTGGATCCATGCTTATGTCGGCGAATCTTGAAAATCATGCTTCTTGGCTTGTATTCACTGTATTTTGTATATGTCGGCTCGAGAAGCCTTTTGATCAAGATGTAACACGTATTTTGCTTTGTTGTATTCAAGTTGTAAAGATATATGCCATTACATTGGATCTATGCACTGCTCTTATGGACCACTTGTATTTGATTTATTGCTTCCGCGTTTGTGAGCCCCCTTTATCCATACTCTGATTGTGTTAAACTTTTGAAAGTTGCCCTTCGGTAATCACGGATTACTGGCCATCACGGCACCAAACTACTAGGGGCGGTTTGAGGTCGTGACAAGGTTAGTGGGAGCAAGTTCATTATTTTGGTGCTATATGTGCATGACATTTTATTAGCTAGTAATGACCTTGGCTTATTGCATGAAACCAAGAAATATCTCTCCAAAAAAAAAAAAAACTTTAAAATGGTCGATATGGGTGAGGCAAACTATGTTTTTGGCATAGAGATCTTTAGGGATCGATCTCGAGGATTGCTAGGACTATCACAGAAAGGATATATTGATCGTGTTTGGAGAGATTCAATATGCAGTTTTATTCAGCCGGTGATGGGTGATAAATTAAGTGAAAAATAGTGTCCAAGGAATGACTTGAAAAGAAAACAAATGAAGGACATTCCATATGCTTTGAGGCTACAAATCATGCTTTATGGTTGCGAAATTTCATCTCAGGACTTGGTGTTGTTGACTCAATTGCCAGGCCACTGAAGATATATTGTTACAATACCGCAACAGTTTTTTTCTCTAAGTACGGAAAGTACTCCAGTGGTTCTAAACACATGGAAGTAAAGTACTTAGTTGTTAGAGAAAGAGTCCAGAAACAACAAGTGTTAATTGAAAACTTAAGCACATCTCTTATGATTGTTGATCCATTCACAAAGGGATTGCCACCAAAAACATACAAAGAGTATGTTATCAGGATGTGTCTTTTAAGCAACCCTTGATGTGTATGGTTAATTGTGAGTGCTTATTTTTATTTGACACTATTTGCGCAATAATGATTTTATTTCTGTTTTTCCTGTTCTAAAAGTGTGTGTACACATTAAATTGAATATTGATAAACAGGGAATGTCTTAACAAGACAAATTACAGGGGCCTTTCAGGAAAATAATTATATATTCTGATAATGGATTGGGTTGGTGAAGGTTATCGATGGTGTAGTGCATAGAAGGAAATATGACATAAATGTTATATAACCGCTATGACTCACATTGGTGATCTGAAGTAATCACAGTATTATAGTTTCTAATATATCTGAACTTATTGGCTATTTTTTAAAAATTCGTGATCACGTGTCAAAGTTTTTAGTGTGGAATCCAATGAGTCCAAATTTTTATAAGTTGCATATTTTTGGAAAAACTCATAATTGCATCATAATCGGCTTAATGGGCCAAGTGGGAGAATGTTGAATTTATTTTCTAGTGTGGCCCAATAGCCTATATATTTTTACATGTTTTATTTTATTTGGACTCCACAATTAGATAAAGCCAATATTATATATAAAGTTCAGTAATTAGAATTTTAATATAATCACTCTTCTAAGATAAGAAGGAAACCTTGATGGATTAGGAATTCTTCTGATATAGTTTATCCGGCCCTCTTCTCTCCTCTATATAAGGATGGGTGACTCCCCTTCTTTTGATATTATTCCATCACTCTAAGTTTTATAGTCATCCTAATGAAGTGAGAGACAGAGAGAAGAAGGTGAGCCAAGAATTAACGGTTTAACTATTAGGGGTATTTTCTCAACTTCTCTAATTCAATGGCTGACAAAGGTATGTTCGTTTTATTTTTGAGTTGTATTAAATTCAAGATCCTGTTAAGTTTAATTCCGCATTATTATTATGGTTACATGTATTATTAAATCTTACAAATATCTCTAGAATGCTGTAAGAACACCCAATATACTTGCCTTAATAATGCTCAATTTGATTTATTAGAGTGAGATGTGACGGTAATTTTTTAAGTTTTTTCATAGAATGATTATTGGGGGGAATGACATATCAATGGGTATTAAAAAATTTCAGATTAATGATAAATTTTACAAATTTTAATTATTACGTATATAAACTTTTTCATGTGTTGGTAATTATTTTTTTAAAGTACAATTGATTTGTATTTTCCCCATGATTATTCCCTTAAAATATTAAAAGATAATTATATTTGTAATGTATTTGTCATTATTTTTTTAGTCTAATTAAACATGGAAATGAAATTTTTGATGAGAAGATCATTCATTCCACTTCATTCTAGTGAACCAAATACTACCTAAACATATGTCTCATTTTAAATTTAGCTCAATTCAAACATCAAATCCAGTCTTAAACAAGTTTATAAATTCCAAGTTTGTCTATTTAATCCGATAGATATAAACTATTAATTTTATTTTATTTATTTTTGTCTTCCAAGACTATAAATTTTTTTAGACTATTTTAATAATTATTTAAATTTAAAATAATGATAAAATTGAATTCTAAAATAAATATGATTCTATAACATATATAAAAAGAGGAAACCACCGTGAATCTACCACAAGATGGCCAACGTGTCTGAAGCCCAATTGCCCTCCATATTGTGGTTTATTACTCTTCCTGCCATTTTATTGGTTGCTCATTATTTATTATTTACTTATAGATAAATTATTCTAACGGTATATAGTTTGATTCTTATATCACTTTGATCCTTAAATTTTTAATTGTGACGCATTTAATTTTAAATTTTGTTTTAAATAAGGACAATTAAAAATACTATTGCTCAATTTTAAAGGTAAAGTCGTTAATATAATAAAATATAAATTAATTTGATAAAAATAAATGTCAAAAAATATTTTTGAATTTTTAAAAATTATTTCTACCTACTAAAGATAAAATTATGTAAAATTGATAAATTTTTTTAGACATTTATTTATTTCTTTATTTTACCAAATTAATGTTTATTATGTGTTTGGATGATAATCATGTACTGGGTAATTGTTTTTATTTTCATTAAATTAGTTTATATTTTTTCAAAAGTCAAATATGGCAACAACTTTGATATAATTATTAAATCAATCCATTAAATTAAAAAATTCAAAACTAAAAATATTTTCCAAATAAGGACAATTGAAGATACCATTACTCAATTTCAAGGGCAAAGTCGTCAATGTAATAAAATATAAACTAATTTGATAAAAATAAATGTTAAAAAATATTTTTGAATTTTAAAAAATTATTTCTACCAACTAAAGATAAAATTATGTAAAATTGATATATTTTTTAGACATTTGTTTATTTATTTATTTATTTTACCAAATTAATGTTTATTATGTGTTTTGATGATGATCATGTAATAGGTAGTTGTTTTTATTTTTATTAAATTAGTTTCTATTTTTCCAAAGTCACATATGGCGACAACTTTGATATCATTATTAAACCAATTCATTAAATTAAAAAATTCAAAATTAAAAACATTTCATATATTAAATATATCGATTACACATTAAAAGCTTAACAACCACTCATTACATGATTATCATCTAAACACATAATAAAGACTAATTTGGTAAAAAAAAAATATCTAAAAAATTTATCAATTTTACGTAATTTTATCTTTGGTGAGTAAAAATTATTTTTAAAAATTCAAAAATGTCTTTATATTTTATCAAATTGACGACTTTGTTCTTGAAATTGAGCAATGACATCTTTAGTTGTCCCTATTTGAAATAAGATTCAAAATTTAGGGTCAAATATGTCACAATCGCAAAGTCAGGGATGAAAGTGACACAAATCTCAAGTTATAGAAACTGTTAGTGTAATTCGCCATTTATTTATTTTTAACTAGTTGATTGCTTATTATGACTTTTGAATAATTGTCTTTGCTGGTGGAGGAAGGCTGACGACGCTCACAACAAGGGGTTAATATAGTCTGGTTGGGATCGATTTAGGATGAAATCAAGATTAAGTTATTGGCTACAATTCTAAAAAAAATTAAAATATAATTAACTCATTAAAATTATGAAATTGATCTAAACCAAACTATTTAAATACAGTCTGGTTTAATTTGAAACTACAGTTTCACATAATCTATTCATAAAAAAAAATCATTTAACATTTTAAAAAAAATTTAACTTATTATAAATTTTAAAAATAATAATAACATACCCATTAAACAAACTACTCTTAATATATCAATTTTATCGAGTATTTTATTAATACAAGAGGTATATGTCATTTTTTTAAAAAAATTTAAAAATTAAATGTTATATATACTTACTAGATTAATTTTTTTTTTTCTTGTAATTTTTTTTTTTCACAATGTTTATAGAAGAAATTATGTTTAATTATTAATGTACTCAAATTAACTCAATATTTTTATACACATATGTTGGCTACATATTTTGTGCTAGCCAGTGACAATTCGACGCGTGGCAAAGTAAGGGTAATATGGGGAGACCAGTCAGGTCTTCGATCCTGATCATACACGTGGCAGTTAATATTGGTTGTTATAAGATCTGAGTAGCAGCGGATCAACAAAGAGATGTAAGGTGACGTGGCTTCAACGGTTGCTCACATTCAAATTCAAATATAGGAGGGAAGCCTAACTGCAAGTGAAGGCGTAGTGGAACTACTTATAAGGTAGCATGATCAGCGATCACGGAGGAGTAGTTCGACGGTTTGAAGTGCAGTTCGATGGTTATCTTTGGAGAGTATAAATAGCAAGAAGGACTTCAGAGAAAGAAAACGGAAAAAAGATCTAAGAAAACCAGTCGTACTTTACATATTCCAGTTTTATTTCCTGTTCTTTACATTTTACATTTTTGTACTTTAAGTTCCTGCACTGCACTTCATTTGTAGAAGTAGTTTTCGGGTATATTGCTGCTGTAAATCTCTACGAGGCTGAGATCATTGTAAGTTTTTCATACTAATGAAATGCTTCAATTTATTTAACTGTTCTTATGCTTAAATTCTCTGAAGTCAAGCTACCAGTAAGCCACCAGTAAAAGTCCTCTTTATTGAGGCTAAAAGAACTATAACACAATCGTTTGAATAATTGGTTGACAATTACAATTCTGTAAGGACTGATTGATCCTTGCTGGCACGCTCATAATTACAAAAATAACCTTCGAAAAGCCAAAAAGTCAACATATATTTTTGGCACGCCCAGTGGGACCCTTTAAAAAATGGCTAGACGTAGGAGACAAGGAGAAAATGAACGTTTGGAAGAAGGCGTGGAAGGAGAGGTGGAGATATCCAATCCAGAGGATAATGTGATAACACATCCTGTGGAGACTCCTATCTTATCGAAACCCATGGTCGAACAGACCAATACTTCAGAGCAAATACCATTTGTTCGTAATAGTGGACGAGACCAAGGAATTGGACCATCCAATGTCCCATCTACTCAGCCAGTCAATCCGTGGGGCGGCTTAGTAGATGCTATGAGACAGCAATTAATAAACACAATGGAAAGGTGGGCAGTATCCTTTTTGGATCGAATGAATAACCACCAACCAACAAATGTAAGACACATGGAAGAAGTAAATGTCCCTCAGCAAAGATTGGCTAGAGATAAACAGCCTATGCAAGCTAATGGACATTCTAATGGTCAAACCAGTAATCAGATTCATGAAAGATTACCACCTCAGTCATGGTACGAACCCATTTTGAGGCCTGTAGCAGGCCAGAATTCCTCAATGTTCAACAGTGAAGCCATGCAAATTGGTGGATCTGGCCCAGTACAAGAAAATGGCATAAGAATGGTTCCAAATCCCACATTCGAAGCCATACCTGGCACTAGGGGGTACAATAATCCCTTATTCGAATTTATACACGGGGGGTTGGACAATTGGAAGAGAAACAACATATGTTCCTCTTATTATAACACTTTTCGCAAGACAGGCTCAGAGGGGTCAACCATACCCTCAACAATAGCCTGTACCACAGGGACAGCCAGTCCCAAATGTACCACCTTATGGACCAAGAGGACCACAAGCACAAGTTTGTCCACCAAATCCTGTGTTTGTTCCCCTAGTAGTGGTTCAGCAGGCACAAAATATGGTCCATAGGGACCAAATTACTGAGATAGTTAGGGAGTTGTGTGGACCAATGGCTCGGGGGGTCTAAACTCCTGTGTATAGAAAATCATACCCAGAATGGGTCAATAGGGTACATGAATATCCAAGAGGTTTCAGGATACCAGATTTTGTCCTCTTTCATGGGAACTGAAACCAATCAACAGTAGAGCATATTGCTAGGTTTGCTGCTCAATGTGGTGAATTTAGCAATCATAACTATATGAAGTTGAGACTATTTCCAAATTCTCTAACTGGGGGAGTATTTGTATGGTACATTAACCTTCCACCTGGCTCCATTTAGACTTGGCAGCAAATGGAAGAGGCATTTCATGCCTAATTCTTCCAATCAAAGCCAGAAGTTTCCATGGCAGACTTGGCAAGATTGAGTCAAAGGCTTGAAGAGAAGGCTACTCAGTTTATTTCCAGATTTAAGAGGGCTCGAAATAAATGTAGAGTAATCTTGCCAGAAACAGAATTCGTAAGATTGGCCCAAAATGGCTTAGAGTTCAGGCTTCAAAAGAAGTTTGATTCAACAGAGTTTAGAGATTTAGTGGAACTGACTTACAAAGTATCTAGATATGAAGCATTACTAGAAGAGGAACAAGATCGAAATAATGCATCATATAGGACATACTACAAAGATCCTAATTATGAGATTGATGCAGCAGAGATTGTGGGAAAAGAGCCTATGATCTGTGAAGCATTAATTCATAAAGATACGACAATTGACCAGCAGTTTAAAAAGGAAGATCTCCACAGGAAATATTCTTTCGATTTAACTAAGGCAGATGACATTTTTGATCATTTGCTTGCGGCCAACTTCCTTAAGTTACCAAAAGGGGTTAAAATTCCATCTCTTGATGAACTTAAAGGAAAAGTATATTGTAAATGGCATAATTCTTGGTCTCACTCGACTAAAAACTGTGTTGTTTTTCGAGACAGGATCCAAGAACAAATTCAGAAAGGGAGTTTGAAGTTCCCAGCCAAAGTTGAAAAAGCCATGGGGATCGATAGCAATCCATTTCCAGAAATTGGAGAGGTGGCAGCTAATGTCATTATGTCAGACTTTCAGAACCTGTATTTGAAAGAATTAGAAGAAGTCAATGTACAGATGCATGTGGTCAACCAGACAGCAATCAAAAAAGACATTAGAAATCCACCAGCTATTGGACGAGATTTCTCACAATCAGAGGGAAGACTCTGATGAAGAAGCACTGGATGATGACTCCTTAGAGGCAGCCGTAATGCAAAGGATGTGTCCCAGGTGCAGACTGAGTTATTAGTGATTGAAAGGCCTTCCAGTTGATGGGAAGCAATATTACAGGGATGTGTAGAGGCGTCCCAAACCAACCAATGCTTATAATAAAAGGCCGTATCCAGCTAATGTTAGGCAGCAACCATTAGTGGTTGAGCCTGCAGTCGATAGAATGCATGCTAAAGGCAAGAGGCCCTTATATGAGACCAGGTCACCTAACTATTACAGAATGGAGAGTAGTCATTCTGAAAGAAGATTGGAGAAAAGTTCAGGTTTTAGGATCAAAGCCAGGAATTGGCCCCCTGGGCCAGCTTCACGAAGGACAAAAAATGATCACCATCATCGAGAGCCTGAATCAGGCTCAAAGCTTGGAGACAGGGCCAAACAATTGTCTTCACAGCCAGTCTCGAAGGTGACCTTGAAGGAAGAAAAAGACAGTTCAATGTCTGGGTCAGTAAGTTCGTGGGTACCTGGAGTCCCAGATTGGTTTGTGATGCAAAACAAACCTAGGGAAATGCCTACCCAAAGGAATGTTGGAAATCAAAGTAGGATGGTTAAGCCTCCTTTGGTGGCCCCCAACAATTGGGTATTGCTGAAACACCCAAGAACGAAGGAACCAGATATGGTCCCCGTTATTTCCAGATCACAAAGGAGGAAAATTCAGCGTAGATACACCCAATACCAAAAAGACCTGAAAGAAAATGGAGAGAGTTCTTCATTGATCCAAACTGGAGAAAAGAAGAATCGAAAGTCAGACCATAATCCAAAGCCAGTTCTACAAAATGAGGTGGATTGCAGCAGAGAACAGTTGGCCAAGGTTCATTCTGAACTAAAAGTCAGAGAGAAGGATAGCCTAGCAGGGTTGGAGAAAGCTCTGATGGAGAGTGGTAGCGAAACGGAAGAAGAAATTGGCATGAGCCAAAAGAAAGAAATGGTGGAAGAAGAAATGTTCGAAGCTTTCATGGCCGAGCAAACGTTTCTGGTTGGAAAACCAACCGAGGAAAATCATTCGAAGGAACCTGTTAGCAATGAAATACCAGAATGCAGCATGCAGGATGTTTCTGAGGTAATTGACCAAGGTGACCAGGAGGGGAAACAGGTACAGCCAGCCATCTAGTTTGGCTCGTTTCCCCCAGTATCAGTGAACATGGTACACATACTACCACAGGAATTCCAAGCTGGAGATGAGAATCAAGAGGGGCAAGAAACTGATCCAATTCTAATCTCTAGTGAAGTTTCACAAGCGAGTATGGTACAAGATAATTTCAGAATGGTTACCCCAATGGAAGTTGAATAAAAGAGCGAAGAAGTGGTAAGTATTAACCTCTCGTATCCATTTGAATATATAGCGACCCCGGTCTTTTCTCTTTAAATTATTGTATCCGGACTTAGGTTCCGTGGATCCTGTCATTACTTATTGGTTGTTGTTGTCCTTTAATCTCTTAGTATTTGAATTATAGGTTGTGTTGGACGGGTCTGTTACAGGTTGGTTGATAGATGATGCCAATAGGTGATGCCCAGATTTTGCCCTTCACGCTCGAGCGGAGGTTTTAACGCTCGAGCGGGCCCTTCGTTGTTGCTTCTCCGCTCGAGCAGGAGTTTTGACGCTCGAGCGGGATTTTCCATCTCCCAGTATTTTGCTCTGCAGTTCTTCCGCTCGAGCGGTAGTTTTTACGCTCGAGCGTGATCCCTTGTTTTGTTCCTCCGCTCGAGCGGGGAGTTTGACGCTCGAGCGGGTGCAGCGCCTGCAAAACTTCTGAAAGGGTGCAATCGACGCTCGAGCGGCTTTCTTCACGCTCGAGCACGATTCTGTGTCTTACGCTCGAGCGGGGCTTTCTACGCTCGAGCGTAGAGTCGACTACATCAGTCCGTGATTTCACTTTTCTGATCACTTTTTGACCTACCTTTTCATCTCTAACTTTTAAAAACCGCCCCTTGAGAGTCTCTCTCTCTACTCTTACCTTCTCTCCAAGATTTGATCTATTTCCGGTGATCTTCTACCCTAGTTCCCTTGGAAGAAAGGTAGAGCTTCACGAGATCTTTCTTTTAATCTGAAAAAGAGAGGATTTGGAGCACTTTGGATTTTGGGTCATCATCTCCATCTTCTCTATTTTAGTTGTGATCTTCAAGGTAGGGATTTCCTACTCTATAATATAAGCTTTGTTCTAAGTTTGGTATTTTGATAGGTTGGGGACACTTTGAAAATTTTGGGAAAAAAACCCTAGTTGAATTGCTAAATTGATTTGAGTAATTAATTCAAGGAAATTGGGGAATTCATGATTAAATGGTGTAGTTGGATAATATAAATCACTCGCCTATTGAATTGTTGGTATATTTATTTTTCGAGTCTAGAAATAACTATTTTGGCTATCGGTGGAGGATAGTCGTGCTTGTTGTAGACATTGCATGCGGATTAGGGAAATTGAAACTAATCAATTTGTTAAGTCATAAATTTAGCCTATTGAATTAATACAGAAATTACATGTATTGATTGAGCATTGCATATGCATATTGTTTGGGAGGAGATAGGGGATGTACTCCACGGTTTAGGGAAGATAGGGGATGGACCTCTAAACCGGATTTTTGTTGGGAGGAGATAGGGGATGGACTCCATTAGCACCATTTTTATGTGTGCTTATTATATTGAAGTGTTTTTACATGATTATTGATACAGCACTAAAATGTGTATCAAATGGGAAGTATGAAGTGTTTTGATATGAGCATGAGTCTCATTTGTTTTGTTGATATTGGAAGTAATGTGAATATGATATATAATTCACTGTTGTAAGTTGGCCAGGTTCTGAGCCATGTTGATAATAATGGAAAGTGAAATGTGTCTTAGACATTAGTGTCATGAGACTGTTTAATGATAAATTGATTATCTTGGTTAACCATCTATTGAATGCTATAGCTTTATTCAATGCTTATTTGGTTTAGTATTTTCTACTGGGTGTGGCTCACCCTTTAGGGAACATCATTTTCAGGTTCAGGTGATAAGCTACCTCCACGGAGTTAGCCTGGAAGGATTTGATGTTTGGGATTTTGAAGACTCGTCTTTAGTTATATGTTTATTTTGTTATTTTTGAGATTTCATGTAAACATTCAAGCCTAGGGCTTAACTTGTAAATGAGTTAGTACTCATCCCTTTTGTGTCCAAGTGTTAGCTTGGAAAGATGTAAGCCCTTAGGGCATTTATTTTGATGTTGCAAGATGTTACATGTGATGTCTTTCAATAAGAATACTCTGATGAATAACTCAAATGATTCGTTTTCTTTTATAAATGCATGTTAATGTTATGGTTATTATGGGTTTTATTTTGAGGGCGTTACAGAATATCCCTCGAATTCCATGACGCAGCATGTTAAGCCTTTGTACATTAAGGCCTTCTTCGATGGGATACATTAAACCGAGTCTTGGTGGATAATGGGGCAGCGGTGAACTTACTATCGAAATCCTCCTTGAAGAAATTAGGAAAGAAGAATCCCAGGTTGATCCCAACCAGTACAACCATCGCTGGTTTTGCTGGAGACAAGCAAATGGCCTAGGGAATTCTACCCATCAACTTGAGTGTGGGAACCAGGACTGCATGATGGCGTTTTTCGTCATCGACAGCAATGCAAAGTACAATGTTACTTGGTAGAGATTGGATCCACACTAATAAATGTGTGCCTTCCTCTTGCATCAAAAAATGATAATAGCTCTAGGCAATGGGAGACGGAGGAAATTAATGCAGATCCTCAACCTTTCATAGCCCGTGCAGATTTCGCAGAAGCCAGTTGTATATTGATGGCGTGGCACGCGTCAGTATACTGATGGAATTCGATGGCTTCAGCCGAAGTACCGCTGATGAGGAAGTAGCACACCTGAAGCATTTAGTCTAGGAAGTGCTGATGAGAGACCTAGTTGTTAAAGATGACAATGATGCCTGGTTATAGCGGCAAGATGAAGCACAGAAGCCAGGTCTTTGGCTTTAATTAAATTTTCAATATTGGATATAAAGTCAATAGTCCAGAAAGTACGAGAGCAAGAGAAAGAAGTCATGACAATTGGCTACAAACGGGAGCAGCAGCAAGCCAGAGTTTTGACCCTTGATAAATACTGTGCAATTGGACATAGAAACGAAAGTCCAAGAAATACAGGAAGAAGAAACCTTGGGGACAGACTTTGTCTATGAGGAGAGAATAAAGAGGAGGAACTCAAAGAGCCTGGAAACAGAACACAGCAAGGAGACTACTTCGAAGGCAGAAGAGATCAAAGAAGGATTCCAGTAAGTACTCAGATACAGACCCTTTAGAAGAATAAATTTAGGGGAAGTTTCTGTACACCAACCTATTTATATAAGTGCTTGGTTTGAATTCTCTTGATAGGGACCAGTTGTTGGTTATTCTAGAGAAGATATAAAGATTGTTTGCATGGTCATACAATGAACTACCAGGATTGGACAGGTCATTAGTGGAACATAGGCTTTCCATGAAGCCTAACTTCAAGCCATACAAACAAAAACCAAGAAGAATGGGTTCGGAAGTGATCCAGAAAGTTAAGGAAGAAATTCTTAGACTACTCAAGGCAAGCTTTATCAGGACAGCCAGGTATGTTGAGTGGCTATCTAAATATTGTACCTGTGGTAAAGAAGAACGGCAAAATGAGGGTATGCATCGATTTTAGAAACCTACATCTGGCGACTCCAAAAGATGAATATCCTATGCCTATAGTAAGATTTACAGGTGGATAGCTCAGCAGGACCATCAAGATTTAATCAATGATGGATGGGCACTCTAGTTTATAACCAAATTGTATGCGGAGGAGGATGTTCACAGACAGCATTCAGATGCCTGAGAATATCGGGACCTTCGAATGGGTTAAAATGCCGTTTGGCCTAAAGAATGCGGGGCCACGTATCAGAGGGCTATGAACACTATCTTTCATGACCTTATTGGTGGTGTATTTTAGAGTGTTAATTTGACGACATTGCGGTCAAATCCCATCCATGAAGGACATCTGTTTCACCTAAGCAGCCTTTTGAAAGAATGAGAAGGTTCAAATTGAAGCTTAATCCTCTTAAGTGTGCTTTTGGCGTATATCTGGAAACTTCTTGGCTATGTAGTACACAAGAAAGGAATACAGATCGACAGAATAAAGCCAAAGCCATCATTGAAGCCAGACTCCATCAAGTAAAACGAATTACAAATTCTGACAAGTTAATTTTCTTCGAAGATTCATTTCTAACACTGCAGGGAAAACTAAAGTTTTTTCTTCCTTATTAAGGCTGAAAGATGAAGAGGAATTTGTGTGGACAACGGAGCATCAAAGTGCTTTTGATGGAATCAAAGCCTACTTGGCCAACCCTCTAGTACTGATGCCAGCAAATGGCGTTAAGCCTTTGAAGTTGTGCATAGCCGCAGCAGAGGATTCATTGGGAGCTTTTTTGGCCCAAGACAATGAGGAAGGCAGGGAGCAAGCTGTTTATTACCTTAGTAGGTTTTTAAATTCTTGCGAATGTAAATATTCATCTGTAGAAAAGCTTTGCCTTGCGCTGTATTTTGCTGTAATGAAATTAAGATATTACCTTTTGCCTACGACTGTCTTGGTAATTGCAACCACAGATTTGGTTAAATATATGTTATCTAGACCTATGTTGAGGGGAAGAATTGGCAAATGGGTATTAGCCTTGTCAGAATTTCACTTAGAATATGTGCCCCAAAGGGCAGTAAAAGGACAAGTTTTAGCCAATTTTTTGGCAGACCATCCATTGCAAACAGAGAGTCAAGAGATAATGGAACTCAGTATGGCTAGTGTCGAGCCATGGCAAATGTGGTTCGATGGATCGAAAGCCAATGACCTAACTGGAATTGGTATAATGATCAAGTCACCGCAAGGAATAGAAACCACACATGGTTTCAGAGTGGATAAAACTGCTTGTTCTAATAATCAAGCTGAATATGAAGCTTTGATAGTGGGATTGGAAATTCTTATTGGATTACAAGTACATGCAGTTGACATATTTGGAGATTCCCAATTGGTCGTTAACCAAGTAAAAGGGATTTTCAAGTGTCAAAGTATAAGTATGCTGCCATATTATGTCGTCGCATTACATTTGCTCTCTCAATTTGAAATAGTAAATGCAACTTATGTGCCGAGATTCTTAAATAATAGAGCCAACGATGTGGCACAGAAAGCTTCGAATTTCAAGAGTAAATATGGTACCCATTGGGATGTAAGCCAAACGACATACCAAAAACCTATACCTCCCTTGAGTGAGAGGAACATGGTCCTGGAAATCAACTATAATGATCTGCAGGAACAGGATTGGAGACATCCAATAATACAATACTTGGCTGGCCCATCCTCAAAAGCTAGCAGAAGAGTTAAATTGCAATCTGTGCAACACATCATATATAACAATGATCTCTACAAAAGGGGGGAAGATGGTCTATTGTTGGAATGTTTAGGTGATGAATTTTTTCATTTGGATTGGGTTAAATCAGGCCGGCAACTGGTTATTCTGGAACCTGAGCCTATGAATGCAGTGATAACACTTCAGGGCATTTTTTTATCATTCCAAAAAAAAAAACAAAACAAAACAAAAGAGGCACATAGGACACTTTATTGATATGCCAAACTGTTAACCAGCAAGGGCACACAATTGGCTATTTTTAACCACTGGTTTGTGATGAGGACAGTGATTAAGTCAATTTCTTTTTTAACAATGATATCATCGAAAGTATGAAAGATATCATGTGCTAAACAACACTTATTTACAGACAAAAATGCAAAATGGTTGCAAATGTTAAAAAATTAACCTAAAATATGGAATTGGCGAAGGTTGTTGCCTCATTCTACGCATGCCCCCCTTGCATACTATTTTGAATGGTTGTGATTCTTTTTGGAACTTTTAACCACCACAATGATTGAGCAATAATGGGACTGTTTTTTATGGGAAAATGGTGAAGTCTTTTGTGGCTGAGTTCGGGATTAGCCTTGTGAATTCCATTCCATACTACGCACAAGCCAATGGTCAAGCTGAGTCATCTAACAAGTCCTTAAAAAAGGGAATACAAAAGGTTGTGGAAGATAATCCTAGAGATTGGCACAACTTATTGTTAGATGTATTGTGGGCTTATAGAACTTCCCCAAGGTCAAGCACAGGAGTCACTCCTTATGCCTTAGTTTATGGGCATGATGCAGTATTACTTGTGGAGATCAATGTTAAATCCTTAAGGGTAAGATGCCAAGACCAGTTGGATCCTGAGCAGTACTATCAAAGTATGTGCTTGGAATTAGAAGATATAGATGAAGCTAGAATTTTGGCATTAAATAGCATTCTCTTTCAGAAGAAGAAAGCAGCCAAAAATTATAACAAGAAAGTCAAACACATTGGCTTTGATGAAGGTGATTTGGTGTGGAAGACAATACTTCCAATAGGAATTAAAAGCCATAGATTTGGCAAATGGTCACCTAACTGGGAAGGACCATATCAAATTCATAGAGTTTTGCCTTTTGGGGCATACCATTTGAAAAATTTGAATGGTTATGTGCATCCCAAAAAGATTAATGACAGATATTTAAAGCCTTACTTTCCAACTATTTGGGAAACGCAGGGAATAAAATAAACACTGAGTACAAGAACAAGACGAATAAACAAGGAAATGTTTTATAAAGAGTCAAGTACATCGTGCCACAAATTGGCCCAAAAATCATTACAATGTTTTAGTTGTTTTTGTACAACAGATTTCCTATTGGTAAATGACGAAAATAGTTGAATAGTCGCAACCATGTCTCTCTTTTGATCGGTCAACCCTTGATTGGTGATTTGCAGTTTGATGTCAGTTCGGAGTAAGGCCTGATTCACTGCAGAAAGCTCCTCTTCGAGTTGAGTTTTCCTCTCCAGTAGTTGAGTTCGAAAGTGAGAGGCAGAGGAGTGTTGTTCCTTAAGATTCGATACTTCAGTATGCACTTGAGAAACAAAACTTTGGTCTCTAACCAATTTCTCATCTGTAACCTTGGCAGCATGACAGATGCTGATGTAAAAGTCGATAGTAGCTGCTGTCTGGGTAAGTGATTTGAGACATCCATACCAGACTGCTCAGCAAGTTTGCAGCATTGAAGAAACCCATTTTTAATTATAGGCCTTTGTAGAGCCTCGAAGGGAATCCTCGAAAAAGAAATTAACAGGTCTAGACAGGTGTCTAAGTCTATCAAAGGCACAGAAGGCTGGCTGCTGGAGGAAGGAAAGCTCTCAAAAATTTTCAGCAAAGAATCAGCCAAAACTAATGGCTCAGCCTCCTCATCGAATGTCAGAGAAGTAGAGGTGATGTCAAAAAGACTAGCTAATCTTGCTTCAAAGACATCAATCTCATCATTAGACATGAGGGGCGCAAAGAGAGTTGCCATGGGAGACACAGAAGATTGCATAGGGATAGGAGAAATGGGTGGAGCATCTTTAATGGTCTCCATGGTCCTAGCCACCATTGAATCAAGTGAAGGAGGGCTGGAGCTAGGTAAAGGTGATAAGTCACGAGTTGGAGAGCTGCCAGCACCCATCAGAGATAAGGTAGCAGTTGGAATCTCCTTGGAAGGAGAAAGAGGAGCAAGACTCGGCAAAGAAGTAAATTGAGGAAAGTCAAGAGTCAAGTAAGAAAGATATGGAGTCAAACCAAGAGAAAGAGGTGTAGGAATGCTTGGCCTCAAGAAAAGTGCAGAAAATGTAGACCCTAAAAATGGAAGTATGGTCTGAGTAGTCCACATCCTGCATCTGATCAACCTCGAGTGAAACTGAGAGAGGTCTCATTGGAAAGATGAACTCAGAAGTTGCTGCTGCATGAGGAAGAAATGTAAGGCAATGTTAAACCTCAATACCAAAGGCTGACAGAGGAAAAATCGCAGAAGCATAAAAATTACCTGCTCCAGAAGTGTCGGCAATGATGGGAGAACTATGAAGGATGTAATATCTGGCAGTTTGTTGCCTTCTTGCAGTTTCCCTTTGGAGCATGTCAGCAGCGGCAGCTTCATCTCTCAGAAATTGTTGTTGTCGTCTCTTCTCAGCTCTCTTGAAGACAATCATGGCTTTAGAATGTTCTTGTTCTACTGTCCTGACGGCTGCTTCATGGATGGTATCTTCAACCAAGATAGGAGCGAAAGCAGACATCTTTTTTCTCTTTTCCATTGCTTTGGCAATTGTCTCGGAATCAGAGTCTTCGACCATGTTAGAAGGGGAGACAGTCACCTTTCTTTTCCTTTTCCTCTGTATTGGCAGGGTCTGCTCCTTCTCAATTTCCTTCTCAACTTCTTCAAGCTGCGATTTGGATTCCGAAGAGATGAATTCATCTTCCATCTCTCTGGCAGTTGTCTCATCCCTAACCAAGTCAGATGAAAAGACGATCGCTTTCTTCTTTCTTTTCAAGGGTAACTCTTCCTTTTGATCTGCTTCTTCTTTTTCTTCTCCTTGAATATCGGATGTTTCCTTCTCAAGCTCAAAGAGCCTCCTTTTCTTTTGTGATTGGCCACCTCCACAAAAGAAGAATTAAAGATAAGGCAAAATGCATTATAAAAAGACAAAAGGAGAAGGGACAAGGGTATATACCTTTCTTTGAAGCAGCCCGAGTAACTCTAGGAGAAATTGAAGCAGCAGGGGCAGATTGTGCTGTAGCATGTGCCACAACTAAAACAGTGGAAGAAGTGACAATTTCAGCTCCTTTGGGCTTGGTCACATCTAACACTGTTAATAGGTTTAAAGGTGAAATGGCCAAGTAAATCTCCATGTTAGTCACCCACCAGTTTTGGTACCTCTTCAATACGGTACCTTGAGGAATGAAAGGGGTATACTCGAAATTGGCCAAGTCATCTATAAATTTAAAAGTTGCCTCTTCTAGCCTAGACTTCCGAACTTTCAGATCCCTTCTAGTAAGGCTGAGATTTGTGTTGCTACAGAGAGGTATTGGGACCCCTTGTGCCAGAGGATAATGTCTAGCAAATTGAGCAGGACAGTAAGGTTCAGCAATGCATTTGTAGGCTTTCGGGTTCAAAGTCTCGATAAATAACTCTCTGGGAATCAAAATGGAAAGCCCATATATTTTGTGAATAGGTGAAGTACAGGTCTGGTCACTTAGGAAAATCCTTCACTCACCAAGATGGACCAATGGAGGGTCGAAGGGACGAAAACGGTAAGTAGGAAGGGAGGCTGGAAGCTGGTGAAAGAAAGAGAAGTAAGCAAAGGTAGAAGGGTAAAGTGAAGCATTGGCCAACCTTATGCCATGAGTAGAGGGGTTTTTGGCTCGGAAAATTTAAGGCATTTGGATTGTAACTCAGTAAAATAGGCGAAAAGCCAAAACTGAAGAATCCAGAATAGCCCCCCTTGATTAGCATCTAAGGGTTTCTCACAGAAAATGGAGCAGACTCAATATACATGACTTAGAACATGTGGGGCTAAGGCCACCTTTTTCTGTAAAACAAAGGCTTTGGCAAGAGGGGCAAATTCAGGCATGATTCTCTGAGAAGAGGTGCAGAATAGAAATTTGCAAAGCCAATACAATAAGAAAGAAAAGAACTCCCTATCAGTCACAGGGCCTTCTCTTTTATTCTCAGCCCTAGCAAAATCACTATAAAATGAGTTAAGGGAAGGGAGAGAGAAAGGGACTGCTAAATCAGGATAATCCGGTCCGAATGGGGTACCAATGGGGGATAGTCCTAATAAATGGCAAATATCAAGAACAGTAGGGGCCATCATCCTGCATCTAAATTGGAAAAAGTTAAAGACAGGATTTCAAAAACATAAGGCAACAGGAATAAGGAAAGGGTCCTCTGAGATAGTTACCCTAGATAGTCTGAGAGCATCGAGAAGGCAGAGTTCTTAAAGGTCCAGGGTCCTAGCAGGAATAACCCGATCATACCATTCTTGCCACTCTGGTCTCACCATGGGCCAGCATCGGTGGGGGCGATTTATCCTCCAGTTCCTCCAGTTCCTCCAGTCAAGACCACCTTCGTAAAGGAGACATTGGTCTTCCAGACGGGGATACAGGGCTGGGAGCTCAGTAAGGATCTCTTTGAATATAGGCCCAAGCACGTAGTCTAGCTGCACATGGCGACGACGGACAAAGATGCGTCCATCAATATCGTTTTTCTCCCCAGCTTTGTACTTTTCACATTCTGCATCGATAATCCTCTTCAGGGCCACAGATGGGCTCGTACGCTCTACGACTGATACTGAAGGAGAAGCCATTGACAGTATGCTTTTCTTGAAAGTGAAACCGAGAAAGGAAGTAGAGAGAAGCCGAAGATCGGTAGAAAGAGGGGTTTGTGCGTTAAAAGAGCAAGTGATTTCAGAGCACGAAACAAAAGGTTTTGTTTTAAAAGCCCTCGTGTCTGAAAATATATTATGTGAGCTGTTAAGTATTAGAAGCGCGAATACAAAAAGCTTCCTTCAATATTAATACTTTTGGAGGGAAAAACAAAGCCCAGATGTTGAGGCTAGCTTCGAAGTAAGATATTTGGCTTCGAAGCCGAGCCAAACGGCTTCGAAACAGAGAAGCCGGCTTCGAAGCAGGTTGCCATACCCAAAATATAAAAATACTCGAGTGTTTATTTCACTTAAAAGAGTTTAAAGACCTGTTTTTAGGTTTTTAACAAAGGTAATGTCCTTCGAGGCAAAACTTGAGATTCTTTAAGGATGGGATTTGGTGTTTGAAACATCAAAAGCAATAATGACCATGACTAGATGTTGACTATGGTCAAAACAGACTTTAAGTATAAGATTGCTAGATTCGAAGCACTGTTTCTAATTGAAAATCAGCCAAAACTATCAACTTTATTCCACAAATTGGAAAGGTTTATAATTGGCTCATTTAGTGTTTCATTTAAAACAATTAAGTCCAGATTCAAAGGATGAAATTGTTCAAAGTTCGAAGCTCTGAATTGACTTTTAAAACACAAGTGAAAGCAAGGTCAAACAATGACAAATGAAGAAGAATTTTGTTTATATTAAAACCAAAGCGATTACATCAGATGACCCTATCTCGGTATGAACTCAAGCTCATAAAAATAAGGAATGGAATAAATAACAAGATCATGAAATTTAGTCCAACAATGATCAATAAACTTTTGTTCTTTCCTTATTCTATCTTCCAAATTTTCTAGCATTGGCTGCATAAGTTGATGTGCTCTCACTTCATAGTAGAGCTCTTCAGCCTTTATTTCGAAAGCCATCTCTCTTAATCCTTGTTCCAATTCGTCAATGTCTAAGTCATCCCAATACGCAGAATCTTTATTCTTGAAATCACCGAATTCTTCAATGAAGTTCTCTGCTTCATACTGAGCATGAATTCGAAGAGACGAAAGTTGGTCTAAAGATTGTGTAGTAGCCACAGAATTTCGATGCCAGTAAAGGAGCAATGGAATTTGGTCCAGAAACATATGAAATTCTACCTGAGCAAGGGGATTAAGGACATGGCCCCTAGTCAGAATATCACAAGCCCATCGAAGGTTCTTGAGAGGGACTTCGTCCTCAAGAACATTAAAAGGCAAGTGAGAGAAAGCTGCAAGAAGAAGTTGAGCTTGTTTCCGCTCAGCTGGAGTAGGAGAAGGTAGAGGTTTATAAAGTGGGAAGGCATTTTCCATGGATAGGGCAAGCTTCAGTCTCTCTGTCCAGGAAAGAATTGGTGGGGGAGAAGGTATGAATACTTCAATTTCGGGAGACGAAGAAGAAGGTGTGGACGCTTCTATTTTCGGAGATGACACGGGAGCAGAAGGAACAAAGGCATTAATATAATCAAGCCAGTCAGAAGAACAAATCTTCGCCTTCTGGGCTAAGAATGATGGGTTATACCCTTGTGCTTCTTCTGGGCGGGGGGCAGCATGCACTATCTTTGTAGGCATGGAGGATGTATACCATGCTACAAGAAGATTCTCCTCCAAACTACGCCGATGGTCAATGGGCACATAGGGATAGACCACTGAACTTCGAGCATATGAAGGAAACTCTAAAGGGTCAGTGAACTCAACAAAATGATGGTTAATTCGCTCCTTCAAATCATAGGTCTCAGGTGTGGACCAGCTTGTCCAGTCAGAACCCCTAGAAGAGGAAGAAGTTGCAGCTTTATCCCATACAGAGATTTGTGAGGAAGAATTTCTCAAGTCCATATTTGCAACTTTCCGAATCAAAGGTTTGAGAGCAGTTTGTTCGAACTGTAAGGGTGAGTTAAAGGAAGAACTTCTTATGTCTATATCTGCAACTTTCTGAATCGAAGGATTACGAGTAATGTGTTCGTAATCCAAAGATTGGTAATTTGCAAAAGCATCCATGACCTGAATATAGAAAGGTGGGTAAAGGTGGCTAATAAATGCATGCTTTCGATGAGGAACAGCATCGACATATGACTCTTCGTGTGCTTGATCGCTGGAGGAAAGAATTAACTTGGCCATGAAATGTATTAGTCTGTTCGAATGCTAAGACAGTGAAAATACTTAAAGGATCAAAACGAGAGTATTAATACAGATGGTGAGTGACAGTTGCATTTTTGGGAAGATGCAAAACCCATGCACGTTCTAAGACGTGGGAAAAAGGACCCTGATCCACTAATATTACCAAGTCTTGGGCATATTAGTGCGGGGGGTAATGTTGGCTACATATTTTGTGCTAGCCAGTGACAATTCGACGCGTGGCAAAGTAAGGGTAATATGGGGAGACCAGTCAGGTCTTCGATCCTGATCATACACGTGGCAGTTAATATTGGTTGTTATAAGATCTGAGTAGCAGCGGATCAACAAAGAGATGTAAGGTGACGTGGCTTCAACGGTTGCTCACATTCAAATTCAAATATAGGAGGGAAGCCTAATTGCAAGTGAAGGCGTAGTGGAACTACTTATAAGGTAGCATGATCGGCGATCACGGAGAAGTAGTTCGACGGTTTGAAGTGCAGTTCGATGGTTATCTTTGGAGAGCATAAATAGCAGGAAGGACTTCAGAGAAAGAAAACGGAAAAAAGATCTAAGAAAACCAGTCATACTTTACATATTCCAGTTTTATTTCCTGTTCTTTACATCTTACATTTCTGTACTTTAAGTTCCTGCACTGCACTTCATTTGTAGGAGTAGTTTTCGGGTATATTGCCGCTGTAAATCTCTACGAGGCTGAGATCATTGTAAGTTTTTCATACTAATGAAATGCTTCAATTTATTTAACTGTTCTTATGCTTAAATTCTCTGAAGTCAAGCTACCAATAAGCCACCAGTAAAAGTCCTCTTTATTGAGGCTAAAAGAACCATAACACAATCGTTTGAATAATTGGTTGGCAATTACAATTCTGTAAGGACTGATTGATCCTTGCTGGCACGCTCATAATTACAAAAATAACCTTCGAAAAGCCAAAAAGCCAACAACATACTTTCATTCCATCAATAAAATTTTAAATTCTGCCTTTGGTGACAAGACCCCCCACGCGTTTCTAACTAACATGTATAAAAAGTGGCAAAACATTAAGTTGAGTCTCAAGCTCCAATTAGAAAAAAATGTAATTTCTACAAATAATATTACAGCTTACCATTGTGATGGGCCATTTGGTATAGAAATGATGACGTATAGCTTTGCTACATATCAAGCCACATAGCCACGGTATAGAGGTGGTCACTTCAATTTTTTTACAAAATATTTCATACAACAAGATACTTATAAACCAAGAATTTACCCATAAAAAAAAATTGATGGATAAATTATGGATTCATAAGTTTGGATTTATAGTATTTTTGTTCTTATAATATATAATAAAATTTTCAAAAATGTTAGAGATCTATAGTTTGGTATAATGATATAATAAGAGTTGGACCCTTTATCATTGGATGTGTAATAAATTAAAAGTTGACACCTATTATATCACATCATTGTCGGGCAAAGTTTGGACGACAATGTTGGTTTTTAATTTCCTCTTGCAAACAGTGTTCACTATCAAAATGGTCATGTTCAGGTGAGCAAAAAATTATATTTTGTGATTAGCTCCGTTTCTAATGCCCATGAAGTTGAAGAAGAGCCTTAGACAATGTTTTTTTTTTATCAGCAAAAAGAAACTTTATTGATGAAGAAAGCAAGATACATGCGAAAAACTTACATCAATAAAGAAGGGAAGTGCAAATAGCATCATAACTAACCTTACCAATCCCAACTAGGTTGGCACCGATAAGGAGCCTTAGACAATGTTAGTTAACAATTAAACAATAACTTATATGGTTTTTTTGTGTTTATGATTGCCTGTCTTTCATTTGTTTGCTTCATGGTGTTTTTGTTGTGATTTATATATGGGTTATAGATTTATAGCAATTGAATATGCTTGTGTTTGTAAATATATTTATACGAGAAATTATAAGCATGTTTAGTTTATCTCTCAAAATATGTTTTTGGAGAAAAAAAATTCAACATGTTTAGTTGAAAATTTTAGAGAAAAAAATTTCAAAATTACTTTTCTCTCTATTATACATTAATCAATCATTTTTTTCTCTCTCCTCTCTCATTTTCAATTACTTATTATCTCATACCCATCTATTCAACTATAAAAAACTATCAAATCATCCAAAATTCCAAAACTCCAGAACTATTTTCAAAATATACAACCAAACAAATTTTCAAATTTTCTAAACTCTCTCCAAAAAAATTATTTTTGAAATAATATCTTCTTTGAAACTTAGCCACCTATGTTGAGTATACATATTGGCTCAGCCAACCAAAAGCCACCATGTTTTTCTACTAAAGTTACCATTGTTCAGTACACATATGTCTAGAGACTTGGTTTTTAATTGATATATTTTGTAAAAAACAAGGGGTGGTTTGGCTTGTTTTCAGGGGAAAAAAATTTATTGAAAATTTTGAAATTAATTTGATAAAAATAAATATAAAAAAAAATATTTTTAAAAAAAATTGAAACAAGCTTTTAAAAATCAAATCAAACATGGGCAAAGTGAATATGTATGGGCTGGATTTATTTGGTCCTAATATTTTTTTGAGTGGTTAACACAATGAAGAAATTAGTAATTACTTTGGTTATACCCATTCAAAATAATCACTCAAGCAAGCAACTAATGAATAACAACGTTCAAACAAGGTTACATATTTTTATGGTTAAACCATCTGTCAAATAAGACAATCTAATATGTGATTTTCTGATTTGTAATTTTTTTTAGGATAAATTACCAGTAAGTCTTATTTTTGGGACTTATTATTCATTAAGTCATATTGATAAATTTATTAGTCTCTTTTATTTTTATGAATAAATTTATAGTGATAAATTTGTCAATAGAACATGTAGGTAAATAAGTCTAGTTAATAAGTTTGATTGGTAAGTGTCCTTTTTTTTTTTTCCCATATAGAGATGATACTTAATTTGAATTTAACACTCTCAAACTCAATTTTTTTGTATCTAATCAAGTCTATTTGTAGATTGATATTACGATTTTAAAATTATCTAAAAACACCCTAATAATACTACAAGTTGTGGTATATCTTATTTTTAGTTAACAATAACACGACTCCCCCGCGTAGTTTTTAATAAATGTCCCAATTTAAGCATATATATATATATATATATACTTTTCTTCTCTTTTATTATTATTTTTAGTTTATTTTGTAACTAAATAATATAAATATACGGAGCGGTGTGGGCTAAAATTATTTATCTCAAGTTCACTCCGAAAACTAATTAGGCTCAAAATCTCATCGTAATCTGACTCTATGGGCTAAATAATTTTTTCCCAAGTCTCACAAATATCAAGATCGGTTGGGGTAGTCATGAGCCCATGATTACCCCTATTTAGATCAAGTTTAACAAGTTAAAAAAAAATTAAAAAATTAAAAAGTAACTCAAAAAGTTAAAAAGTTATCACTATTCATCAAAAGTCAAAAATTACGGCTGCATAACTCCCAATTCTAATTTTTCCCTACACACTAATTTATATAATTTTTTAATACACATTTTTCCATAAAAAGTCAAAAAGTTAACCCAAACAACTATATTTTTTTCTCAACTTTTTATTCAAAAAGTCAAAAAGTGCACTTATTTAGGACATCCCAAACAATCCCTTAAGTCAATTTAGGCCAAGTTTGGCAAGTCTATAAAAAGCCAAAAAGTCAAAAAGTTACTCAAAAAATTAAAAGTTAACATTATTCACTAAAAGTCAACAATTACGGTTGCACAACTTCCAATTCTAATTTTCCCCTACACACTTAATTATACAATTTTTTAATACACATTTTTTCATAAAAAGTCAAAAGTTAACTCAAACATCCATATTTTTTTCCTTAATTTTTTAGTCCAAAAAGACAGAAAGTGTACTTATTTGGGGTGTCCTGAATAAGTGCACTTTTTGTCTTTTTGGACTAAAAGATTGAGGAAAAAAATATGGATGTTTGGGTTAACTTTTTGAATTTTTATAAAAAAATGTGTATTAAAAAATTATATAATTAAGTGTGTAGGAGAAGATAATTAATTAATCCGTACAGTTGGACAGGCGTCGGAGGAAAAGGATATGAGAAAAGATTGCTTACTTTTTGACCTTTGATTGGACGGTGTTGTTCGGCTTGTAGGACCCATCACGAGTCCCTTTTTTCTAATCGAAACCGTTCAATGTGTAGAACTCGTCGATTACTATATTCGTATAAAAAATCATGTTTATTAGATATCGATAGCTATCTGATCGTATTAGTTTTTTTTTTCACATGTTAACTATAACACTATCTATTTTTTATACAAAACTAATTTGATCAGGTAGTTAGCGATATCCGATAGAAGTGATTTTATATAAGCATATAGTACTCGACAAGTTCTACACTTTAAACGATTTCGATTAGAAAAACAGAACCTGTGGTAGGCCCCACGAGCCCAACTTTACCATCCAATTTAAGAATATACATATGTAATATATATATTTTTCCTTTCACTCCTATGCTTTGATGTTTGTAGATAGGTTGCCGTGTGTCGGCTGATTTGTATTTAACATTATATATATTAATTTTTTTATATTTTTTTTTGATAAATAGTGATAATTTTTTAATTTTTTGAATAACTTTTTGACTTTTTATCTTTTTTGAGAGTTGCCAAACATTTTGTTTAAAATATTTTATTTTATTATGAATAAAATTGTTTAGGTTATTGGCTTTAAAAACTTACAATAAATTATAAATCTATTTGGTAAAATTTTTAATAATTTGTAAAAATATTAAACATGTTTGATTAAATAAGTTATTATATATTTTGTTTGTTGTGCAAATATCTAGGACACCCTCAAAATTTTGTAATTATGAAAAAAGAGATAGAGTTTTATGTCCATACATATTTAAGAGTTCCAAATTTTTTTAAAAAGTTACAAATTGTGCCGTAATAAAATCTTACCTTTTTTGGTCCAAATAAGATGAAAAAGTTAACTACTTTAATTTAAAATTACAACCAAATGTCATTAATTGGCTTTTTAAAACAAAATAAACTAAATTAGTTGACTTAAATATTATTAAAAGTGACATATATATATATATATATATTATAGCTTATATGATAAATAAGTTAGACTTAAATAGGACTTATAGTTTATGTGATAAAAAGAAAAAAAGTGACATATTATAGCTTATATGATAAATAAGTTAGATTTAAATAGGACTTATAGTTTATGTGATAAAAAGAAAAAAAGTGATATATGTGTGAGTGATTTTCTGATCACACTGCCCAACTCAGTATTCAGCTGGAGAACACTAGCAGAATAGATGACACCTAGCTAACCTGTAACAGAAAGAGAAGATTCTGGCGGTGGTTCGTCCACCCGGGGGCACTCCGACGATCAAGTCGGTATATCTCTCAAAGATAATCAATAGTGCAAACTCACTATTCAGAATATAAATTGCGTACCTTAGACCCATGGGGGTGCCTCTCTTTTATAGTTACCTCAATCCTAATCCCAATAGAAGGCTGACTTCTATGAATTCCTATTCAGTACTTACTTTGGACTCCTTAAGAGATAAAGATAAACTCCCTAAGTGCTTTATCTTTATCTTGGCTAAGTCTCCTCTTTATTCTAGGACTCTTGTCCCTTATCCCTTATCCGCTTATCTCGGATTCCGATATCTTCGGAGATAACCTCGGCCTTGCCGAGATCACCTCGGCGTCACGACCAGGACACGTGGCACCTTGGCTGACACGTCGGCGTCACCTTGCCACGTGTTGGTACTCAGAAAATATATCCCCACAACTGCCCCCTAAGTTCTATTACCTCGGCACTCTGAGGTGATGGAACCTATATTGGTACCTCCTTTCAGTACGCCGGCTTAAATTATTCTAGCCGAGATCATTGTTTAAGGCCGACACGTCTTCTTAAAGAACAAGAGTTCCAATGAACTCCTTTATGCGTATGAGTTGCCAAACATCACTTTTCAACCGTTTCATTCACGCGTTTTATCCTTATTGGATTGTGCTTGTGGCGCGCAAGTAAACCGTCTTGTCTGCGTGCACAGTTTGACGCATTCGCTGCTCTAGGTGCATTAATTTGATTTCGCCGCCTTTTTAAGTTTTAACAAAAACTTTTTCCCTCTTCTTTCATTTCTTCACTTTTCATCCGATTCTATTGCTTTTTCTCTCTCTAGCTTTTGAATACGCCATTGTTCCAGACCTCAAGCTCTGCAACTGCCTCCATTCCTCCTTCTGGTGAAGCTTCCGCCGTTCTGTTACTTCTGTAACATTTGTCTGACTTCGGCGATCCTTACACTGGCTTCTTTTCTTTGATGAGTTTATTGTTCTTTTCGTTTTCAATTCTTTGATGCTTTTTGTTACTTGCTGTCATTACTGCATTTGTTCAGACCTTTAACTTGTGAATCATATATCTGAATGTGTTTTTTTTCCACGATTTTGCCCATGCCCATATCTTGAACACACGCACTGTTTCACCATTTCCCTGTGCTTTTGCCACTGTTCTTGGCCCTATACTTCTTGTATTCTTTATGCTCTTGATAGACCATCTCTGTTCTTGATTCTGAAACTCGCTCTTGTTTCTGTTTTTTTGTGTTTTTTCCAGATTCGTGCCTTCAATCGTTGTTTCCATAGACTTAGGTTTGGGATTTGTCTGTAGAACCCACAATTTAGGAAAAACTGAAACGAAATCCCACTAGATCCATACAAACCCTTACCAAAGTGTTTTTTTAGGTTTTTGGCCGAGGTCCTTTGAACCTTCCAAAAATTCTTCTTCCAGAAATCCGATATCTCCATTTAAGCCGACATCATGGGCATGTGGAAACATAGGGTAAACACCCCATCCAAACTAGAATTCTTTAGACAAGAGTTTGAAATCCCAGCCGACGTCCATCTGAGGTTGGCTGGGGATAATGACTCCGTCATGCTTACTGATGACTCCATGCCTTTCCCTGTGGTAGCCTTCATTGAGTGTGGACTTCGGCTCCCACTCAACATCATTTTCTGTGAAATACTTCATTATTACAAGTTGAACCCGATGCAACTTTTCATCAATTCCTATCGAACCATCAATGGTATCATAGCCTTAGCCAAATAAGAAAACGTTAAAATCACACTAGCCGATATCAAGTATTGCTACACCATGTGTGGCCTTAAAAAGGACACTGGCTACGTTTACTACCTCAAGCCGAGGTCCACTGAATACAAAATTGTTGCCGACCTCCCTGACTCCAACAAGGGAGTTGGGGACGATTATTTCATTACTTTGGAGAACTGGGAGTTCGCTCCAGATGAAGACCTCCATCTCTTCCCTCTCCTTCGATCAGTCTTTGTAGAGAGCAATGGTAAGAGCCCTGCATTCATACCTACTTATTTTTTAAAGTCTTCCATACTTTATCTATTTCTTAATGTTTGTTTTTCTTGCAGCTGTTCCTAAACCACCAAAGAACTTTCGCCAATCCTTCATTTCCAGCAAGGATTTGAAGAAACTCTTGAACCTGCCAGTCCATAAATGAACGGCGCCTCTGCTTCTCAATTTTATTCCAACATATAAGTCAGCTCTGTCCGACGTCCCTTGGAGGAAGAAGAAAAGCCTTTCTCCACCATCTGCCACAACTCCACAAACAACATCCACATCTCGGACAGGCCAAGGGTTAACCTCTGATCCAGCTGAGCAACCGTCAACCTCGGCTACATACTTAATTCCAATATCCCAACGCCGCCGTCGACGCTGATCAGTTTCTACTACCGAGATGGGTCACCCAAAGCCAATTGCAAAAGATCTTCTAGCCAACATTCCAACTGATGTTGATGCGCAATCAACACAAACCCTGCCTCCACCGAAGCCGAAAAGAATAAAAAAGGCTCAACCAAAGGCTAAAGTTACTCAAATTGAGTCTGAGGATGCTTTGCCAATCTCCAAGTTGGCTGAGAGTGACAAATCTCAACCCTCTGCTGGGAAGAGGCGCTCTGAGGCCCAACCATCCGAATCGCCAAAATCAAAAAAGCCGAAGTCATCTTCTGCGACGACCTCGGGGTCTAAGAAGCTTGCTGCCCCCTGGGCCCCCGAAATTACCTTGGAAGATAAGCCAGTCATGGCCAACGATAACGTCGAGGACATAAATGTCGGCGTAGCCCTCTGTACTGCTCTGCTTCTCCCCAGCGATCTTAACCGAAACACCGGGTTGAGCGAGTATGAAAATTACGCTCTGATGCTTCAACGTTCTGTTCAAGTAAGTGTCTTTCATTTGGCACTTTTTTCCTTCTTTCGCACACTTATAAATTTTCTAATAACTTCTGTTTTGTTCAATTTCAGGCTATCCAGCATGCCCATTCTTTCTCTGTTCAATCTTTCGAAAATCGAGAGAAGTTGGCCGAGATGAAGAGGGAGTTCTCTTCTCTTCAAAAAGCCAACAAGAGTTTACAATCAAAGATGAAAAAGTTGGAAGACCAAGCCAAGGCTGCAATCAAAGCCCAAACTGACGCCGAAGAGAAGGCTGAATCTATCGAAGCCATCAAAAAGGTTTCTGAGTCCCAAAGAAAAGAGGCCGAGGAGAAGATGGCCCAAGCCGAAAAAGAGCTTCAAGAAGCCTTGGCCACCAAAGAGGCTGAAATCAAAGACGCCGACAAGAAGGCATATGCTCAAGGTATGGCCGATGTCACGGAGGCTTATGAAATTCAAGTGAAGCAGGCATGCAACAAGGGTTTCACCCTTGGTTGGATGTCTTTTCTAAAGAAGTTTAATGTCCCCGAGGACTCGCCCTTCAGAAATGCCGACCTCATTCCTCTTCCATTCCCTCCAGCCCCAACTCCAACTTTAGCCCAATCTGACAGTGACTCTGAATCTGAGGAGATTTTGGTGAGGAAGCCAAAAGATGCTGCTGGGGTCAAGTCCCCTCCTCAGAATGAGCAAGTCCTAGACTTGACTCAAGATGAGGAAGGTGATAAGGTTCTCAGCGACGCTGCTTCTGAGAAGGCATCAGCCGACATCACCATTGCCGATAAGAGCCTTGACGAAACTTTATAAGAAATTGATGCTGAACTTGCGGCAGAAAAGGCGGCCGAGGTAGCTTCTCAACAGCCTTCTGAGATCCAAACCCAGCCTGTTGCTGATGCTGAGGAATTTTAATTTCGATGTCTTTTCTTTTGTACTTTGTTTTTCTTTGTTTTTGAAACAATGTAAGCCCTCCATATGGCTGATGTGCCTCATTTTTCTTGCATGCTTAATACAACTTTCCTTCACTGAGTATTTGTACCTTTATCTTCTCTTGGCTGCTTCTGTATGATTCTACACTTAGAATATTTTTGTGTATCTTCTAATATACTCTTCATTTTTTGTGTAACCCTATCGGGGTAATGCATCTCGGTTATACAAACTGATGATTTACTTCGGCAAGTACTTGTCTTGTAAATTGCTCATAAAATTTCAACAAGTGTAAAACATATACTGTTTTAATTTCAACTTGTAAACTTTTAACAAGTGTTGAACATTACATCGGTTTAACTCAACTTGTAAATTGCTACAAATTTCAACAACTGTTTAAACAATAATCTGGGTTTAACTTCGGCTTGTAAATTGTTACAAATTTCAACAAGTGTAAAACAATGATTTCGGTTTAACTTCAACTTGTAAATTGTCCACAAATTTCAACAAGTGTTAAACAATGATTTCGGTTTAACTTCAACTTGTAAATTGTCCACAAATTTCAACAAGTGTTAAACAATAATTTCGGTTTAACTTCAACTTGTAAATTGTCCACAAATTTCAACAAGCGTTAAACAATGATTTCAGTTTAACTTCAACTTATAAATTGTCCACAAATTTCAACAAGCGTTAAACAATGATTTCGGTTTAACTTCAACTTGTAAATTGTCCACAAATTTCAACAAGCGCTAAACAATGATTTCGGTTTAACTTCAACTTGTAAATTGTTCAAAAATTTCAACAAGTGTTAAATAATGATTTCGGTTTAACTTTAACTTGTAAATTGCTACAAATTTCAACAAGTGTTAAACATATTCTTCTTCTCTTTGCCCCCTAATGTGAACCTGAGTTCCACTTGGGTTCTCATTATGCATGTATTCTAGAGACAATGTCAAGTATTTTGAAAAGAAAACCAAGCTGAATCTTTATTTATTTATTTCGACAAATGACAAAGGAACAAAGAAATTCTAATGATAGAAAAACTTCAAATTGCAAGTGTTCCAAGGCCTTGGCAATTCTTTGCCCTCATTATCTTCAAGCCGATATGCCCCATTGCCCAGCACCGAGATGATTCGGTAGGGTCCTTCCCAGTTTGGGCAAAGTTTGCCCTCTCTAGGATCTTTCTTGTTGCCGACGACTTTCCTCAGGATTAGGTCGCTTGTTATAAGCTTTTGCAAGTTGCTGCAGGTATGCTGCGAGCTGGACTGCAGCTTTCTTTCTTCTTTCTTTCAAAAGATCCAGATCTCGGGCTAAGAGTACATCATTAGTCCCATTTTCTACTCCTTGGGTTTTGATCCCAGGGATGCCGACCTCCAGCGGAATGACTGCTTCTGTGCCATAAGCCATGGCAAAGGGGGATTCCCTTGTTGATCTTCTCGGCGTAGTCCGATATGCCCAGAGTACATTGGGCAATTCGTCTACCCACTTTCCTTTCGCTGCCTGTAGCCTCTTCTTTATCCCATCCAGAATTACTTTGGTAGATGCTTCTGCTTGTCTATTGCTTTGTGGAAAGCTTGGGGTTGAAAAGTAGTTCTTGATCTTGAATTTTGCACAGAAGTTCTTGATTAGCTTACTGTCAAATTGAGTTCCATTGTCTGCAACAATTGCTCTTGGAATCCCAAACCTGGTGATAATGTTTTTCCAAATGAAGTTCTTCACGTCCGCATCTCGGATCTTGGCAAGAGGTTCAACTTCTATCCATTTAGTGAAGTAATCTGTTGCTACCAGCAAGCACTTCCTTTGTCCAGTTGCTTGGGGTAATTGCCCAACGAGATCCATGCTCCAATGGGCAAATGGCCAAGGACTAGATACAGGGTTCAGGTCAGTAGCTGGCTGGTGTATCAAAGGTGCAAACCTTTGGCATTGTTCACACTTCTTCACGTAGGTTTTTGCATCTTTTTGCATGTAAGGCCACCAATACTCCTGGGTAATGGCCCTGTGAGCTAGTGATCTGCCCCCAGCGTGACTTCCACAAATTCCTTCATGAATTTCATATAAAAAATCTTCAACCTGCAAAGGGTGTACGCACCTTAAAAGGGGTCCAGTGAAGGATCTTCTGTAGAGGTGTCCCTCTGCTGTTAGACTGAATCTTGCTGACTTCAATCTGATCTTGTGTGCCTCCTTGTGGTCGTCTGGCAGCTTTCCTTCTTTCAAGAATGTAACAATTGCATCCATCCAGCTTGGTTCCATGTCCACGCATATTGCTTCATGCTCTGTGGATAGTGGCTCGACGCTCGGGCCCGACAATAGTCGATCATTATTGTCCTTGCTTTTTCAGGTTGTACTGCACTAGCTAGGTAGGCCAACGCATCAGCGTGGCTGTTATCATCTCGGCTTACCTGGAGTAGTCGGCAGTTCTGAAAATAAGGCTGACAGCCTGATGACCTATTTTGCGTAGGCTGACATTCGTTCATCTCGGGCTGCAAACTCGCTTGTTGTCTGGTTAACTATCAGTTGTGAATCACAAAAAACTATTACCTCATCTGCCTCTGCTGCTACTGCCAGCTTTAGTCCTGCAACTAATGCTTTATATTCTGCTTCGTTGTTTGAGGCTTTGAACCCCAAATGAATGGACTGTTCCACTATCTGTCCATCTGGAGATATAAGCACTACTTCTGCCCCCGCTTCCTGTCGGTTTGAACTCCCATCAATGAACAGTCGAAAGGAGTCACCGATGTAAATGCTGCAGGGTCTGAGTTTGTCCTATTTCCTTTGTTCTTTCGCCTTTGGCTGTGCTTCTCCTTGCATGGTTGGACATCGCTCATCCTGGCTCAACGGAGCCCGATGTTCGATGGATTCTGGAGTGAACTTGGCCACGAAGTCGGCCAGAACCTGGCCTTTGATTGCTGTTCTTGGCCTGTACTCCAGGTCATACTGGCCTAGGGTGACTGCCCACCTGGCTATTCTTCCTGTCAGGTCTCCTTGTTGTAGTAAGGATTTCAAGGGGTGCTCTGTTAGCACCACAATTTTATGAGCCTGGAAGTAATAGTTCAACTTCTTTGAAGCCATTACTAAAGCTAGTGCCAATTTCTCTAAGGGTAGATACCTTATTTCTGCGTCGGCTAGGGTTTTGCTTACATAGTAAATAGCCCTTTGCTCCCCTTTTTCTTCTCGGATTAGTACTGCACTTATCGCATGTTCTGAAACGGCTAAGTACAGGAACAGCTCTTCTCCAGGTTCTGGATTTGAAAGAACTGGAGCTGTAGTCAAGTACTTCTTCAGGTCGGCCAAAGTGGCTTCGCATTCTTCGGTCCATAGGAAGTCTGTGGCTTTCTTCACCAAGTTGAAGAAAGGTCTGCACTTATCTGAGCTTCTGCTGATGAATCTGTTCAGGGCTGCGGCCCTTCCAGTTAGCATCTGCACTTGTTTTGCCGACGTCGGGCTCTTCAACTCTAGGATGGCCTTGATTTGATCTGGATTGGCCTCCATGCCCCTTCTTGTTATCAGGTATCCTAGAAACTTACCAGATCCAACTCTGAATGCACACTTCGATGCATTGAGTCGGAGTCGATATGTTTTAAGGATTTCAAAGACTACTTTTAGATCGGTGAGATGACCCTCAGGCTCCTTGGTCTTGACGACCATGTTGTCGATGTAGACTTCTACTGTTCGGCCAATCAGGTGTTTGAACATTTTGGTTACCAACCTTTGGTAAGTTGCTCCTGCGTTTTTTAACCCGAAAGGCATTACTCTGTAACAATACAGGCCTTTTGGGGTGATGAACGCGATTTTCTTTTCGTCTGGGGGGTACATGGCTATCTGGTGGTACCCCCTGTAGGCATCTAGGAAGCTCATTCTTCCATGTCCAGAAGTGGCATCTACTAGCTGGTCAATCTTGGGTAGAGGAAAGCTGTCTTTGGGACAGGCTTTGTTGAGGCTGGTAAAGTCTACACAGACCCTCCATTTATCGTTCTTCTTCTTTACCACCACTGTATTGGATAGCCATGTTGGGTAGTGAACTTCTCTAATGGCCCTGGCCTCCAGAAGTCTGTCTACTTCTTCCTCTACTACTTCGACGTGCATCAACGTCGGTCTTCTGGCTCGTTGAATTACTGGTTTGGCCGACCTTTCAACATTCAGTTTGTGGCAAGTGACCTCGGGGTCAATGTCAGGCATTTCGTAAGGTGTCCAGGCAAACACCTCAATATTTGCTCTCAAAAACGTTTCCAACTCTTGTTCCTCTTCTTCGGCTAAGCCCGAGCCGAGAAGAAAGAAGCGTTCTTCATCCCCATCCTGGACGAGGATTTTCTTCAGTGCCTCTTCGCTCTTCTCGGCTGGCTCCTTGCCGACGCCTTCTAAGACTTCCACGTCCTCATCTTCAATTTTTGCCTTTTCTGGTGCTCGTATGCTGCAGGTGGATTTCATTGCTGCCATGGAGCAATTCTTCGCCTGCAGCTGATCGCCTCTGACTTCTTTTATCTTATGCCCTGTTGGGAATCGCAATAGTTGATGCAATGTTGATGGAACTGCCCCCATCGCATGCAACCATGGTCTTCCCAAGATGATGTTGTAAGAAGAGGGTGTGTCGATTATGGTGAACTCTGTCTTGATCTTTCTGGTGCCAGCCTGCACTCTAAGCTTACTGCTCCCAGTGGCCATGTCGGCGTCCCATTGAACCCAACCATTGGGCCATTGGGTTGTTCTACATCATCTGGGTGAAGGTCGAGCTGCTTGTAACATCGGACGTACATGATGTCACAAGAGCTGCCTTGGTCAATCAGGATGCGTTTCACTTGGCACTCCCCAACCTGGAAGGATACTACCAAGGCATCATTATGCGGATGTTGGACCATCTCTAGGTCTGCCCCCGCTTCCTGTCGGTTTGAACTCCCATCAATGAACAGTCGAAAGGAGTCACCGATGTAAATGCTGCAGGGTCTGAGTTTTTCCTCTTTTCTTTGTTCTTTCGCCTTTGGTTGAGCTTCTCCCTGCTTATTTGGACATCGTTCACCCTGGCTTAACGGAGCCCGATGTTCGATGGATTCTGGCGTGAACTTAGCCACGAAGTCAGCCAGAACCTGGCATTTGATTGCTGTCCTTGGCCTATACTCCAGGTCATACTGGCCTAGGGTGACTGCCCACCTGGCTATTCTTCCTGTCAGGTCTCGTTGTTGCAGTAAGGACTTCAAGGGGTGCTCTGTTAGCACCACAACTTTATGGGCCTGGAAGTAATCGTTCAACTTCTTTGAAGCCATTACTAAAGCTAGTGTCAATTTTTCTAAGGGTAGATACCTCGTTTCTACATCGGCTAGAGTTTTGCTTATATAGTAAACAGCCCTTTGCTCCCTTTTTTCTTCTCGAATTAGTACTACACTTATCGCATGTTCTGAAACGGCTAAGTATAGGAACAGCTCCTCCCCAGGTTCTGGATTTGAAAGAACTAGAGCCGTGGTCAAATACTTCTTTAAGTCGGTCAAGGCGGCTTCGCACTCTTCAGTCCATAAGAAGTCTGTGGCTTTCTTCACTAAGTTGAAGAAAGGTTTGCACTTGTCTGAGCTTCTGCTTATGAACCTATTCAGGGCTGCGGCCC